>JAGXOD010000005.1:6320000-6607500 GCA_020368025.1 Brachyhypopomus occidentalis
CAAACGTTTACATTTTTATCAGGGGGAATTTCAAAGCTATCAAACAAAGCACAGTGCAGATATTTGATACTCTCACTATGTACACTGCCAGTGTATTCATGCAAGGAGTCATTTTACAGATGCCACAAGTGGAAAAAAATACATGCAATTGCAATTAGTAAGTTTATATATATATTTAAAACTCTGTGATCTTCGTGCTAGATTTTATTGATTTATAAATAATTTAATGTCTGTATAATGAAGATACATTAATGCGACTTATCACTTGCAAAAAGATGCCTTCATGTGTCAAGAAAATCTAAAATTAGTAGGTGTGTTGATGGACCAAAGTATCAGTGATCTAAAAAGCTAAAAATACTGGAGAGTATCTATTACTAGTGCCAATGTTCAGTTTCAGTACACACACACACTCACTTTCTGACATGCTCCAGATGTGTCAGCATCAAATTACATCTCTGAACTGTGGTGGGTGACCTTTGTCGAGACTAAACTGTTCTAGCTGTGCTGGTTTCATAAAAGTCATATGAGCAGGGGCATGTAATTTGACGTAGGTTGCAATGTTGGCGTTAAACATTCCTGTCATCAGTTAATTCTGGCACAAACATTTTGATTGTTTGGTTGTTTCAAGAATTAGAATGAATCTTATGAGGTAAAATTATTATTAATAATATTAATAATAATAATAAGTAGGATGTCTTGGGACAAGGTGTGTTTACAAATGTTCATTTATAGGTTGACAGATGAAGGATTAAAGCTATAAATTCATATTCCCTGTGAGGGAAGGACATTCCCAGATGTTACCAGCATTCACTACAAATGAGACAAGTGACACACACAAACACACACACGCACGCACACAAACGATATAAAATAAAACGATACAGAACATTCTGTAAAATGACAGACACATAATAACATGTCACTTTAGCGTGTGAGAAAGAATCCCAGATTTTACAAGCAGAACTTGTGCACTTCTGAACTTTGTTGGCTTTAAGAAGCGTCACTTTTATAGTTCCAGTAATAAACAGAAGCTTTAGAAAACCCTTTAAGTTTTAATTTGATGCAGCAAAGTGGAGATTAAATTTAGAACCATACAATTACTTTTCTCAAGTAGATTTTCCCTTTTGAACTGTGTAACAATATATTTTTGTACATTCATAATGGCACTGCTTCTAGCCTGGTAGCTTAAAATAAAAGGTGTTTGTGTAAACAGTTTTTCTATTGCTTTTGAATAAAACCAATTTAGACCTTTTTATAGGTTTGTGGGGACTGATCCAAAACCCTTGCTTTTCACAGCCTCCTGATACATTTGGCAACAAGGCAGCCTCATTCATTCTTTCTCCTCAGAAATGCCAGTAAAGTATTTTACAATTCCAACACAGGGCCCGTGTACTACACTAAGCCCAAAGGAGCATAGTACCCTCATCAAACCACAGCAGATGAAGACAAAAAGCACACACGCTGCTCCTCGTCATGCATGGAAACACTCGCATTCTGAGTCTCGCAGTCAGGAAGCACAGGCCAGTTTAACCTGAATTAACCTGAATTATTTATTTGGACTTGTCTATGGAGCTTTTTTTCCTGCATGACTACAGGCGGCTCTTTTCCCTGGACACCGACGCGCTTTCTTTCTGTACACAGTCCAGCCTTGTGTGCGTGTGCATAGGTGCACAGGAGCTACACTGCCGTCCAGGAACAGAACAGGAGCTCTCAGCCTCCCCATTGTTGTGTTTTGCAGCCTTTGGCTTTCACTGCAAATGTTTTTTTTTTTTTTTTTTTTTTTTTCTGTTTTTGACATGTGAGGAGAGTGCCAGACATTAAATATTTAACAGCTCCCTGGACATTTGTGCGAGCGTGCGTGCGAGCATGCGAGCTCTCTGGGCCCCGTTGCCGAGGCCCCCTGTGCATGACGGCGCTGCTCACAGCCTGCACTCCTGCTAAGCGTGACTCAGTCGGTCGTGCACACAGTCGTGACAGCAACCACCACCACACGCCACTCACGACGGGCCCCAGGCCCCGGCTCCAGGCCCGGCCCGGCCCGGAGGGGGGGTATTGCACCACACGCCTACTGTTTTTACTACAAATCAGTGGTGGTTAAGGTCACAGGCTCAACCCCAGCCCACACCAGCGGTGAGGGGAAGGACGTGGGATCCGTACCTCCGAACATATGGACAAACACTGAAAGTCGGTGCTCCGAACTTGGGGGGGGGGGTGTTGTTTGTTTGTTTTTTTATGAGGAACAGTTAAGATACACATACAGTTTTTATTGAGAAGTACATCAGTTATAATATGTGGTTATGCTGTTATATTGTCTTTGTGGTTTAGGGTTCACAAAAACAAAAGTGTTTCATTACTGATTGGTTTGTTTGTTTTGTTTTTGTTAGATACACATATAAACAAAAACATTTATGTTTACTTTTCTTTTCTTTATTTAAACATACTATTTTTATTTTTGGCAGTGTGCTCTGTTTGGGTTTTGGTGATAGTATGCGTTTTATCTCTTCATTTCTTACATTTTTCAATTACTCTTTTTTCTAAAGCGAGTCCAAAATCTGACTAAAAAGTTTGCGGATTTCTTAGGCAGAACTTGCTGAACAGGGTAGCGAACTATCCCACATTCCAGTGTAAAGACCCGCCGTTACACAAAGGAACATCGCAATTGCGCTGCAGTCTCCAAATGGTGGAGAAATGTCCAAAGCTTTGATGTTGTTTCCTGCTCTCAGGCACTTCCCCTTCTTTTAAGGCCAATTTGGAAGACAGTCCAGCTGATCCCAGATCACAACACCCTCCTCTATCAGCTCAGCTATTCCTGACACTGTCAAAACATTAAAGAGAAGACCCAATGTGGCAAATTCCTTTCTAAGCTAATAATAAACATGTATTTACATGTATAAACGTGTAATTATATACAGTATATCTTAACTCTTCCTAGTACTTCCGGTAGTAGTAGGTCAAACACACCAGTCAAATGGTGTGTTTATAGGGTGATATCATATTTGGGCTTTACTCACAGTTGTCCAGATGCTAGTGGGTCAGTTACCGCTTCAGAGGATGCAGAATTTTTTTATAGAAAGCACCCCTGAGGGGATATGAAGGAGAAATTGACTGTAAAGGAAGGAGTTCAAGTCACTTCTAATGGTGTCTCTTCCAGATGACTTGAAACCAGAGGGACAGAGATGCATATTTTAATATTCAAGGAAATATTAAAATGGAATGTACCATTTTCACATCAACATTTACCCATATAACCAGTTTCAAGCATGAGTGTAAAAGAGAATGCAAAAAGCTACAACCAATGTTAAAAAGAGGTTCATTTGAAATATTAATTTACTGTAATAATAGATGTATTTGAATTTAATATATTTCTCATTGATTTATGGTCACAGGAAAACAATCCATACCTATTTGATTTTATGGTTATACACAGTACATCTGGTCATAAAAAATTAATGAATTAATTAATTACTTTTAAAAAATCACCTGATCTTTACCAGTTTGCAAAATGAGGTAAATTTAAAATAAATGAGACTACATCTCCCTTCAGGTGATAGAAGGTTGCACACAGAGAACTAATATGCAGGATCAACCTCTTAGGTGCTGTCTGTTACCTGAGACTGTGTCTGTCTAATTTGGTGGTGATAAGACAGTTACGCACCGATAATGTCTTTTTAAGGCATGTTTAATCATATGGTGTAACTTAATATTGTAATTAACAACATAATAACTTCCTAATAAATAACATCGTACGTTTATGTATTCTGGCTAGAATCGGATTGGCAACAGATAACCCTTAAATTCTTTAACTTGCAAAGTCTTGCAGAACCCCATATATATGAATGATAGACGCTTCCAATTGTGCAGTGACGAGACAAGGCAGTATTTTTGTCTGAGCTGATCCCAGGGGATTTGAAAGCCTTTTAAAGATTGAGTCAGAAAGTTACATTGAATCGCTCTTTAGAGTACTGAAACCATTTAATGTTCTATCAATTGTCCAGTTTTTTAACATTAGAGAGAAGGCCCAGTGCCCAAGTTACCTCATATAGCTTGTTCTGTCTTGCCACTTTAACAAGGGTGGGCGATATTAGTCATCTGGGCCGTTGACAGGCAATTATGACCTTCTAGTTACATCTTTGATGTCCACTGTTATGTCTTTTAAGTTATTATAATACGCTCGATATTGGCTTAACATTCACATCTATCATTTTGGTAGGAAATAGATCTCATAAAGAGCTTTAATTCGATATGTATATCTGTTTGTTGTTGTTGTTTTCTGAAAGAAACTCACTGAAGCTGCTCTGGTTCCAAACACTCGAATGTTGTTTGTGAACAGAGTGTGTGGAGAACAGATCAAAAGTGTACCACAGCCTGATGCCATAAGGCTGGGAGCAGCAGAGGGAGAATCACGCACCCAACACGCACAAACGGCCTAACTGGCAGGCATAACAGCCAACACTTATTAACAATGGTTCAGAACATTCACACCACTGAAGGATAACATATCAAAGTGAATCAACCATTGCATAAACAATATTTTCCTTTCTACTTCGATGCAACATACTAAAAAGTACACTTGAATATTTTGTTGACAATAAGTGAGCAGCGTGCCGGAATTAGATTAACACCATCAAAATCATTGATTATTTTCATGAAACCCATTCTATTTATTTTTATCATATTATAGTTAGGCTATAAGAATACGTATTAAAAAACCCAAGAAATGCACATGCTCTCTCTCTCTCTCTCTCTCACACACACACACACACACACACATACACATATATAAAAACACACGTGCCCAGCACAGTGACAGCATGGCGTAACACGTTGAGGAGTGTGTGAGGAGTGTGTGAGGCCTCTGTGAAAGAGTAACGCCAGCTGCACATCAAGGAGACGAGGGAAGAAAGGAAAAAGGAGAGGGGGAGGGGGTAGAGAGAGAGAGAGGGAAGGAGAGAGAGAGAGAGGGAGAGGGGGTAGAGAGAGGGAAGGAGAGAGACAGGGGGAGAGAGATAGAGGGAAGAAGAGAGAGAGGGGGAGAGAGAGGGGGAGAGGGGGTAGAGAGGAGGAGAGAGTGGAGGTGGGAGAGAGAGAGAGGAAGAGAGAAAGAGAGAGACGAGAGAAAGAGAGAGAAGAAGAAGGTTTTAAAGGGTGGGCTGGGGTTGAGGTGGCTTCCAAGGGCCCCAGCTGTCTGGGTGTCAGGGTTAGTGGGACTTGGAAGCTGGGAGATAATCAGCTTTATTAGCGCCTCGAAAACCAATTTAGGAACAGACTAAAGGGGCTCAGACAACCCAGCTGTCCACACCAGCTCCGTCCCTGCTCATCCACACCCTCATTCACTTCATTCAGCTCCGTCACAGGAGTGCGCCCTTCACAGCACACAGCATAACTGAATCAAAAATCACACACACACACATACCATACTAATCCCTCAGGTCCAGACCAACATCTAGATGTTTGTTGCATTATAGTCCCAGTACAGTATTATTTGTATTACCCTGATATTAAAATATTTCTGAAAATATTCACACAGATAAACGGAAACCAGAGTAGATCATCTAAAACTTTCCAGTAACGGCACAGTAGTTGGTATCTCTGTCTGATAATGGGATGAAAAGAAGTAGGAAGGGATGAGGGCCTTACACAGTGAGGGTGTCCTCATCTGGGCTTACACAGTGAGGGTGTCCTCATCTGGGCTTACACAGTGAGGGTGTCCTCATCTGGGCTTACACAGTGAGGGTGTCCTCATCTGGGCTTACACAGTGAGGGTGTCCTCATCTGGGCTTACACAGTGAGTGTGTCCTCATCTGGGCTTACACAGTGAGGGTGTCCTCATCTGGGCTTACACAGTGAGGGTGTCCTCATCTGGGCTTACACAGTGAGGGTAACTTCATCTAGAGAAACTGTTTCCAGCAGTCTGGTGAAGCAGTGAACCAGACAGACCTTTAACCAGTCTCATCTAAATCACGTTCCAGTCGGCAGGAGAGCTTAGCTTTTACCATCTACCCTCTCAGTCACAGCACTCTGAGACGCTGCTGCCTTCTTCCTACTTAATACGCGTTTTGAAATCCTGTTGGAAGCAGAAAGAGGAACAAAACACAGGCTGTTGCTGCCATAATTTCGCTGATGAGAACAGAAGGCAGAAATATTTGAGATCCCAACTGTTATGACTACACAAAGCAATGTGGAATGATTTTTAAAATACCTTCAACAACATCGTTCTGATCTGCACAGCCAATTCAGGTTACAGATCATGAACAACAACAACCAAAAAGCAGTGTGGGTTAGGGTTACGCATATGCTCATGGAGACAGTGAATTTAAGATTGTTGATCGCTATATGGCTAACATTCCTGAACATGAAGGTTTGGATCCATAATGACGCACATCTGTTTCCATCTGTAGCCAGTTTCCTTCGATGAGTCTTTGTTACGATCACAAGAATCAATTTGTAAGCGCTTGGGAAAGGATTCGATCTCTGTTGTTGTAGTGAACTCTAGCAGCCCGGATGCGAAATAGAACGATAAGTGAGACAACCACCACCTTTCATGGACACATACGTTCATATCGAATTAACCATGTAGGAACTGTAATTGCAGCCCTGGTATGCATAGTCCCCTGGTTTTAGAGGAGACAGGGAGTATTTGGCCAGTTGTCTGCTTGGTTGTTTCATGTCCAGATGTGTACCATTACGTTATTAGTTTGCGTGTCCAGATGTGCACCATTACGTTATTAGTTCAAGCACTTGAGCACTAACAAAACTCGTACAGTTAAAATCTTGAAGTGGTGTTTGTATGGAAGGTCTCTTGCATTTTTGCACCTCCACAGTAGGACAAAATTTGACAAATGAGGACAGGTCAAGACACCTGGAGCATACACACATCAAAATCAGATTCGTTTAGCACATTCTTAAAAAGGAAGAATACACTGGGAAGCTAAACAATAACATATAACGTGGCATCCCACAGATGTAGGGGACCACAGAACGCTTTTAGTCATGAATAACAAGGACACTGAAGTGAAGTCAATGAAGTGAAGCACCCTACTTGAGTACTAATAGCACCTCCCTGTGGAGAACACTTAGATTGCTAAATGTGTGTGAGTGAAAGAGTTACAGGCCATGTTCTTGAGGTGCTTCACATCTTAAAGTTGTTGAGTACATCACAAACATTATTGGGTGTGTATGTACAGATGCATAAATACTATGATAAACAGAAGAACAAAAAACATCAGTGAAACCTTTGAGGGTTTACCAGAACATTCAATCTGCTGTTAAGTGTAATAAATTGAAAACAAAGGTTATAATCTCATGGTTATAAGACTCATATAGTTCTGAATCACACCATGTGATGCACAATTCATCATAATACAATCACAATTTGTCAAATTAGTCCAAACCTAGGGTGGATTCATGTCTTGTGGAGCTCTTGAGTGACATTTTGATATGATATAATTTGAGTGTGAGGCAGAGAGGATTTCCTGTAAGGGTCGGGATGAGGCTTGGCCACCAGCAGACACTCCTCTGTGGTAAATGGCTTCATAATAAGAAAATGACTGACTTGAAACATGTATTGTGTACTTAAACATGTATTTAAACGTGCTCCTCGTAGCCTAGGGAGATTTATTGAGTAAATCTGAAAGGATTTTGTGGCATCAGAGATTCCACTTACGCCTAGGAGAAGTTAGACAAAGAGGCTTTTTTTTTTCAGGAACTTCACGTTCATCTGAGTCTCCCGAGCTGGGTTTGTTATTTTTCTTGAGCCAGAAACAGGTTTCGCTCCTGTTTCAGGGCCAATTTCTTAAGTGACTTTGAAATGTGTTTATGTACTTGTAGCAGGCAGAGTAATCAAAAATGCTCTTTATGTACTGGATGGTTTAAACTGCATTATCACAAGTATTGTACAGTACTGTGTACAGGGTTATCCTTGTGGGCCACAACCACAGAGACAGTTCTTCAGTAAGGACTTGGGTGCTCACTACCTGTATGTTCAGCTTGATGTAGATTTATCTAAAGTACTGTCAGTATTTGCTCATGAGGATAAATCCTATTAGTTAAGACATATTCTATTTGTACACTTGCATCCATATTTGTTTCTGTGATATTTGTATTGAGAAAGGAAGAGGTACATGCATCATAAAAATAATGTGATTTCACATGGTGTCCTTTAGTAATGAGGTTGCGGGGATACAGAGTGAATTCAGGACATCGCGGGACATTTATGTGACTGCCCAGTGGTCCACGCTGCATGTCTTGGCAGAACACAGTGTTAGCTCGCCACATGTGTTGGGCTGACCTGCTGGATCACTCCTGACCCAGGGCTGTCTGAGCCCCATCAACCCCGCACGACGAGCCACTCCAGTGTGTGCAAGCTCCCTCGGAGGGAAAACAGAGCTCAGGTCTGCTGGGCCAGATCCAACTTAATCCCCTGTTTAACGTTGTTTAAACAGCCTCCGCAAATGTTAACTGGGCTGCTTAACAAGTCTGAATGGGAGGCATTTACCTTATGCAAAAACAGGCACAGGAGGCCCGGAGGGGGGTCACCCAAAGCACCATTTCATATGGGCGGGAAAGCAGCCGTTCGAAACCCCCCCCCCCCCCCCCCCACTGTGAAGCCACGGTTCTCCCCCTGCGCGTTAGACCTTCTCGGTTCACGTCAGCTGAAGTGAACGGTTGATGCTTATCTCCAGGGCTCGTATTGTGTCCTTAAGATAAGAGGTGTGGCGGATGAACACACGTGGGCCACCTTATGACACTCCCCCCCCCAAGAGCAGTGAAGAGGTGCCATCACAAAACGATCCTTTCTGAGCTGCAGAATAAAGGATCACGCATGGTAGGGCTTCACACGTGTGCCATGCAAAGAATATGTGCCATGCATGCGTGTCCTTGTCCAAAGGCTGGGCATGTCACCAGGGTCCCCTCTCCCTTTAGGGCAGCCTGCCTTGGTGGTGCGGCAAGGGATTCGAGTGTGCAGAATTAGAGGAGTGTCACGTGAACACGTGCAGCAGGCGATCGGGGGTGCGGGGCTGGGCGGAACACTGCACCTCAGGGGCTGGAGTGATTTACAGCTCCTCTCCACTGGATCAAAAAGAGCCCCTTGGCTGTAATGAGCTCCTGACACTGAGCAAGTTTGTACAGTGTTTTCTTTTATTTCGGGGGCATGACATGCTGATTGCAGAACATTAGAACTATATTCACTCTCTGACTACACACCCACCCCCCCCCCCCCCCCCACTTCCCAGAAGAGGCATAAATAGAGAGAAGACAGGAAGGGGAGAGCAGCACGTGTGCCGATCTACCGCCATACGGCATGAGAAGCACGACCTCCAGAGCAGCCTAATTGTCTATTATTAAAATTCCACAGGAATGCAGCATATCAGCATGACAGGCTCTTACCTTGTCTGCTCCTCAAGAATACCCTGCTCTTCATTCCTTGTTATACCGGCCATCCACAAACTCTGCAAGGTCAAGTGCACTGCATCTTAAAATTAAATTCGTATTTTTAAGTCCCGAATTTTTTTTTTCCCCGCAGAACTGCGTTGTCTTGCAGTTCACTCCCTGCCTTATTCAGTCTTATTAGCCCTGCTCATTATGCCCTATTGGCCCTAAAACATAGGTTCCTGCTGTCTACTGAGAATGGACCAATGGCAAAACAGTTCGTCAGGCTGGTTCGGGCCATCTACAGAGACAGGCAGATGGCATTTGGTACACCCCACCAGCAGTGATTCAGGTCTGTCACTCAAGTCAAATCCTCAGTTGGGACTGTGATGACCTTACAGACCCCTGACATGCTGCTAGGCCTCGATAATTATTTACATGATGACATTTACTTACTCGTTTACAAAGAAGATTCAATCGCAGCTTTGAAGATTACAGCTATGGCTTTACATTCATAGCTATAAATGGCCTTGCAAGCAATATTAGAAAGTCTATGATTGCATTACTAGATATAATTTGAAATGGTTAAAGGCCCTGTTTAAATGAGCACATGTCATCCTCATACATTTACAATAAAATGCATTCATGCACTGCAGAATTTGCATCACTCTAAATGTTCAATGGCATACGCAGTCCAAATTATGACACAGAAGAGCAATGTCTGTCTCAATTTATGAGTATGTGTACGAGGAACTGGCTAGAAAGAAAGCTAATGATACAGTGGAGGAAAGGCTCTCTTATACGGACTATAAACAATAATTAGGACCCTCCTGAACAGTCAGTTCAAAGAATTAAGTTCAAACTGATGCTTAACTGGATATAGCCGCAGGTCACTCCAGACAGCCCGTCCCCTAATGACTGTTCCCACGTAATCCTGCCTCTTGACTTAATACAGCCCAGTGTTGAGGCCAATCCCACGCGTGTCGCCCACATGCCTAACCAAAACAAACAAGTGTGAGGCCAGACTCACCTGAGGAAAGCAGACACCTCTTAAAGAAGCAGGGCTCACGCGTAGCAGGTGCACCCAGACCGCTCCGACGGTCGCACCGCGGCCCCCCAAAAGAGCCGATCGGTAGGCTGCCGTGGGCTGGACCCCGGGGGCAACACAGTTTGGTTATAATTCAGCAGTTAAAGAAGCAATTCCTGAAATTACATTCCCCTCGCTCCAGGCCCTCCTGTGTCAAACTTCCATTATCACCCCGCCTTTTTCCAGTATCCTTGGCTTGGCTTCGTAAACGAACACCATATGGACACTCCAGAGAGACCTGTGGGAAACAGGAATAGTGAAAGAGGGAGGCATTAGGTGACAGGTCCACTATTGTGACCATATGCAAAAAAAAAAAAAATAATTCCTGAGTTTAGCTGAGAGAGAGATAGCCGGCTGGCCAGCCTGTCCTGTCTCAGAATTATTATAACGATATTCTCTCTTTAGCCATGAGATGACCGATGAAAGCCTCGCGTGCTTGTTGGACTTCATGTTTCATTTATACTCGAACCGATTACGGCACATTCATTCACTGGGGTTAAAAATGTCTAAGAAAAAGCCTAGAAAGTTATGCTTGTGGATAAGATAGACTAGAAAGTTGCTTGTCTGCAGAATGCTTGCCCTCCCAGTGCACTCCACATTCTGAATTGTGCCTAAGACTCCAGGCCCCATAATGGTATTGTCTGTGGAGCTCTCAGGGATAGGTTGTCTACAAAGAACACAAATTCGCTGTTGTTCCTGAAGTCTCATAAGGTACACGCAGTCCTGCTCTCATGGGACACCTTCAGGCATCAACAAATAGAAAGCAAAATCAGTGCAAACAAAGCATCACTAAGCCACACTGGCCACCATGATGCAGTCCTTGACGGGCAGCCTCTAATCAATGGCATCACAAGGGTTCGTGGGCGAAAGCGATACTGTCCATCCTCAAGGGAGGTAATACACCCTGACATGACTCCCATCTCCAGGGAAATCACAACGCTTTGAAATCTGAAAAATGTTGCCCGTTATACGCACCTACAGAACAATGGGGTTATAATGCCTCTGTTATTGATATGGTCGGAGCAGGAGGGGGATCTGCAAAAGCGTTGTTAGGTAAATACGCGTCGTATTGGGTATACGTGGAGCGCTGCTTTGTCATGAACAGACCTTTTGCCCTATCGTACCACAAAAGCAGCTAGAGTGTAAATAGAAATGTCGAAAGCTACGTGCTAATTTGCGTTCACCCCAAGGGGAAAGAGCAGCCAATAGAAGAGGCTGTAACTCTGTGGAAAAATACCTTAGTGTTAACCCATTATCAACAACACGGCTAATAGGGCGAGCCAGAGCGATGTCAGCGATGCGACCCGAGCCAACTGTTGGCAGGGGTCCAAGAAGCTATCTAGTTTACAAATAAAGCTGTCATACTCACATCAGTACTCTGGAATGCAAGTGTGAAGTTTAAAAGTAATGAAATGTTCCCATGTGACTTGGACATGCCAATTAAACCAGTTAAACAAAAGTGGGGACAGAAAATCGCTGGCTATAAAAACTGAGGAAGGTTTGCCTTTGGAAAAAGTCAATGTTTAGGTAATGTCTGTTCTAAACCAGAGAAAACAGAGTTTGTCAAACCTTATACTCGTTTGGAGGGTTTAAGTAAAGGAATAATGGAACAGTGTTCTGAAACCAGGAAACGGTCTGAAAAAGCAGCGGTACCGTGACGAACATCACTTTAGTCCACTTAAACACTTATGAAGGTTTGTAAAACACAGTTTGGAACATTATACATTATTTATTTCGCTTTAGAAATTATTCTAAAGTCACCTACATTACGCGTGTTTCTGAAACAATTGAAGTATGTCAGTAACTAGGCCGAATACAGCATGCTTTAGCCTGCAGTGAAAACATGGCATTTCATATAACTTTCTTCTCATTAAGTCTGAATTAACAGCCAACCTCCCAACCGATGAATCAATCAATCAATCAATCGATCAAAGTTCGAAACAAAAAGAGAAAGTGATCAATAATAACACTGGGAACAGTTTTTCTGTCCTGGTTACCTGCTGCCGACGTTTGCATTTGCGCCACGTAACAGGTCGCTTGTGATGTGTGCTTTAAATGGAGGCTTTTGGTTTTAGCACCATTAATCTTTAAGAAAGTCGGCGTTACCTTGTTTCAGCGTGGCAGGACGTCTGGAGAACACTGGTCTAGACTTCAGTAGAATTTTAATGGGATTACATTACATTAACTGTGATTAAAGTACCAGCTATAGCACACGACACAGTGTATAGCCTTGGATGACAACACAACCTCTTTCCATTTCCTGTCTTCATTTCCAAACTGTAAGGTTACTTAATGTCAGTGAACCTGCTGAAGAAGTTTACATTTACAGTCTTCTTGCTCAACATCTAGCATCTAACTGCATTGTGGCTCAGAAGATTTATTAAGACATGTTTAAATTTAGACACCAGACAGAAAAAGGCAGGAGGTTTCCGACAGCTTCAGTCAGGTTTGGGATCACTCTTCACTGTACATCCTGTGGTACAGAAGGTATACTGAAATTCCTGAAACACTTAGCTCCTACAGACTTTCAGGCTAAAATTCCATAGACTGGATTTTGTTAAGTGTTCATTAGGGTATACATTATGTTTAAATTCCATTATTCATTATCTTGTCACCAGATGGATGTGTACAAGTACACAGTCACAGTATATAGTCAGACCTGAAAAAACAAAAAGTAAATAATAAATAAATACAAAATTTGGTGATACCAGCCATAAGGAATTTGGTGACAATGGGACCAAAGTGTTTAGAATTCTATTCATCACTGAGACTCACATTCTATGAATCTGGTTTCTGGAGAAAGATAATAAAGGTGCACTTTGTAAATCACCAACATAAACCACCTCTCTCTGTCTCTCTCTCTCTCTCTCTCTCTCTCTCTCTCTCTCTCTCTCTCTCTCTCTGTCTCTCTCTCTCTCTCTCTCTCTCTCTCAATCAAGCAAACTATATGACCCTCTTTCTAATTCAGTTGCCCCAGGTGCACAGTGAGGCTTTTGTTTGACTTATTGGTCAAATGCCCAGTTCTCCACAATGCCCCAACACCATGCATGCATGCATGAGGGTTAGTAACATGAGAAGACACCTACCCACCGACAGGGTAGTCATTAACGCGTGGTGATTTGTTCAGAGCACCCTTAAAAACAAACTGCATGTTTTCAAATGCAGTTCTACATAAATACAAGTTTCATCACATAGAAATGATCGTGAGATATAATATGTCCCTACAAGGTTTTGCAAATTGTTTTCCTGGTATTGTCACATAGGCCCGAAACATAAAGGTCTTTGAAAGCAATTTCAAGGACTCTGAGCCCTCATCCTGCTCATCTGTCAAAGAAGAAGCCCCCCAACCCCCGTTATCCAGCAACACAGCATCAAAGCCAAAGCAGCCCGTGAACGCAACAGAGCTCAGACAAGCCATGGGTGGCTAGCTCGTTCTTTTAGCCGTAAGGCCACGAAGGCTAACAAAAGGGAAGGGAACCCGTTGACCTCTTAGCCTGGCTTTTGTGAGGTAGGCCAGAGCCAAGTCCCTTCCACTGCAGCCTACACGAGGCCCTAAAGTCATGCGCCAGCCTTTGTAGTTTAAACCGAATGCTAAAAGCTTGTGGAACCTGCAGTAATAATCACAGCAGAATCATATCCACAGCTGTTTGAAAGATTGCCTGCCTCTTGATCTTTTTAAGACCAGCGGACAAAATCTATTATTTGCAAGGGTTGACACAAAGACCTGATGTCATTTGGTTACAGAACAGAAGACATGAGCCTCGAGGACCCTTGTAGACCATTTTGGTCCTTTCTAGAGAAACCTAGAAAAGAAAGAATGTGAATAGGAAAATAACACATTTTCCATTGTGGAAAATTGTGTTACATGACTACAAATGAGTTAGGAAATTCTGCCACTACCTGTCAATCCCTCACTGTTTTTGACATAGAGATTCCGCCCAATGGAAGACAGGTTCCCTTCTGAGTCTTGGTCCTCCCAGGGCTTCTTCCTAAACTCTGCCTAGGGAGTTTTTCCTTGCCACTGTCGCTTCTGGCTTGCTCATTAGGGATCTGGACCCATGCGCTTGTAAAGCTGCTTTGTGATGAAATGTGTTGTAAAAAGCTCTATATAAATACATGTGACTTTGACTTGGTAGAGATTCTTATGCATTTGGGATAGATTAGCCCAGCATTGGCAGGCCTTGGCCTGGTGACACTGCAGGTGTGAGGAGAGCCTCCTCCCTTTACACTCAGACGGGTGACTTTACACTTCCACAGCGCAGCACACGTGAAGATGGAGCACTAACCTGTGGCCCGTGGTGCTTGGCTCCGTGTGAGCTGGGACACAGCGTTCCCAGAGCCATGGCAGGCCAGTGTCACGTGAAGGTACGGCCCTTTATCAGTGCGTCTGAAGCTGAAGGAGAAAAACATCCCTAACCACGCATGCCGTCACTACCCCACAATAAATATATGACTCAAATAACAGATAATGAGAAATGACACCGCAAGTCAAAAGATGCCCAATCATACAACTGAACTAGAGGTAGACAATGTAGAAATTCAATATGCGTATTTTATTATTGTTGGTGTTACAATTTATTATACAATACAATAAAAATATATAATACAAATTATATTAAATTATATTAAAGAATTACAGTTATACAGGATTTACAAAAACTTCGAGATAAGATTAATGGCGGTATCACTTTTTACAAGTCCCGGCTGAGTGTGTGGTAAACTTACACAAGGCTTTCGAGAAGTTTGTCCCCTAAAGACCTTTATCAAGTAGGATGTAAATGTCCAGATAAAATAAGTTAATTCCAAGCAGATTTTACACAGAGAACAACAGGATATATCATCTGACTAAACCTGACCAAAGGGTCTTTTTGTGGTATATTTGAGCACAAACAGCTGGCCTAACCACCTGTTAACAACCACAGCACCATTGGAATGCCAGAGGGACAGGAGGGGGGTGCTGTTTGTTCTCATTACGTTCGGTAAATATGCAGAACTGCTGCACTTTTCCCGAAAGGCCACCATGCATTTTTTAAAAATATTTTTTAAACCAAAGAGAGTGAAAAAAAAAATTTCTAAAACAAAGATGACAAAAAAAACTAAAGGAAATCGGCTGAGAATGCAATAAGGAGAGAAAGCACAACTGGTGTGAAAAGCGCAGCGTCCAGGCCTCAGTGAGCGGTACCGCGCTATGACTGGGTTTGGGTTCGATCTCACGCTGCACGTGGTACGGCAGGCCCTGCACAAGGTAGCCATCGCTTGCCGATTTTTTTTTTAATTCAATATAAAACATGTATGTAATGTGACAGTTTCTCGTTTCTCACTTCAAAGGAAGTGTTCAGATTTTCCAAGTCACGGCTCATTAACGCCGTTGCTTCCTGACTTTGCATAAACCAGAGCAGGAGCTTTAGCATTGTGGAGCATAATGCTATTCTGATGTTTCTCTGGGATTCAGTCCAGTGCTGGTGTAGGCCTTCAGAAACCCAGATCAATCTGCTTTGCAAACATAGGAAACTCACTCTCTGCATTTAGCTTTATTTCACCCTCTTTTGAATAACAGTAGATCCAAATATCACGTTTGATTTTTGGAACTACTTGCAGTTGCTGTGATGCTTCCCAACCACTTCTAAACGTCCACACAAAGCCCGTGGAGGCTGACGGAATGCGTGGTCCGCGTTTGCTTCCTGTGACTTGTGTCCCTGCTCAAAAAGATTTATCACATTTGTTTGACGCTTGAATATCTCCCCACTGCACTTACATCCAATGAGAAGCTAGAGAGTATAAACGAAGGGAAACAATTTGAAAATGGTGCATCTGTCCTTTAGTGGTGCATAACCCAAGACTGGTCTCATTCTCTTGAGTGGCATCGGTCACGCCAAGAGATGCAGCGCCATATGTGACCAAGGGGAAATGCATGGTGCATGCAGAAGCAAGGGGTCAGAGGTCAATGCCTTTCAGGTCAAAGAGCTTTCTGCAAAATTGGGGGGAAAAAGGGTAGCCATATAATTCAGAGCACAGAGGAAACTGTGGCACAAGTCACATACCTCTCAGACCCAGGCAAGGAGCAAGAGCAACAGGACTTTTATTCTGTCATCTGAGCTTGTCTGAAATGCACTGGTGAAGTTGCTTGGTGATTGTTCTTGGTGTCAGCTCTTTAACAAGGTCACACTCTAATTCTGAGCCAAGTGTGTGTGAATGTGTTTAAGCACACAGTCACACCCATAAAGAACTAGGAACGGGTGTGTAAAGGGAGGCTGAGACTCGTCATCTGGGAAAAGAGTCAAGATCACAGAAGGAGAGGTTCCTTATGCCCATACCATCCCATACCAGATAATTACACCATATATTTATGCTGCAAGTCCGTGCAAAATACATCATGTATTGACAAGCATGAATATATCAACACTAGTATAGATGTTAAAATGTGGTTAAGGATAAAATTGCCAATGATCTTACTTGAGTTATGAGTACAAAATGGGAATTAACTGAACATGCTTGCACTTATTGATACTGTTTAGTATCGTTTGATATTGTTTGATATCGTTTGGTATTGTTTGATATTGTTCGATATTGTTTGATATCGTATCTTTGACTCTAAGAGTTGTGTCAGTAAGCAATTGCTGAGTTCCCATGAGTGTACAGCAATTTCAAAATAATCTAACAGATCATCACTCACATGAGATTTCTCAATGAATCAAAGAAAAATTTGAATGAAGATTTTTCATTCAGTCTTCTTATTTGTGTATCTTTAATGTTTAGAACCTGATATATCTATCCTGTTATTTAAATAAAGAACAATGTCGTTTACAAATAGGAATGTACAGTTACTTTGGTTGTCTTGGAAAGGTGTTCATAACCTTCCGACCTCAGAGATAATGCTGTTTTCAAAGTAACATGCAAAAGCGGCTAACTGCTGCCATCTAGTGTCCGACTTTTCAAGCGGACGTTTCGGCATGCAGAGCCCCACCACCATTGAACATCGCCCTTGTTTCATTCAGACTGAAATAACAGCAATAAACCACTTCTATCATTGTTTTTTTAAAGCATCAAAACCCCAAACCAAGCACAATGAGGTACTTTACGGGAAAGCCGGAGGCGTTTTTCCAGGTCACCGCCTGACTTCAGAGATCTCTGCTCGGTTTCTCTGGGAGCGTAAGTTTGTCATTAGCAGGGAGGACGTTATGACCTAGGCTCGTGCACTGTTAGCACGACACGGCGAGGCGAGGATAAAAAAGCTCTTTATGAGTCACAGACGAGTGTGGCGGGAGTGCTGTAAACTCCATGATCCTATCTGGGTTCAGACAGAAGGCATATGGTCATGTTTCCCATGTGCATGTTAGACGGCAGAGCATGACTGGCGGTGAACCATCTAAATGTTACGCTGTCCTTTACCATTTCCTCACTGAGTGGTTCCAAAGTAGCAATCAAAGTCATTAGTGGAAAGAAATTAGTAATTTCTTTAAAACGTTTCAAACTATTCTTAAAAATGAAGCTGAATATAGATCCCCCAGGACCACAGGACCGCCAGCATGCATGCTGCTCATGAACTGGGCCCACTGAGTGAGAAGACAGGAACCACACGGCTTAGTAAGCCTAAATTTAAAAGTGGTGGCACTGCCTGAAATAGTAATCCTTCCCATGACAAACCAGGATAATAAGCTCCCTCCTACATGGGCAACAAAACAAATAAATACTTCCACTGGTTTCATGGAAACCTTAGCATGACAAATCAAGACAGCCTTTGTGATACCATCAACTGTACTGTAAAAAGATGAGGGCTCATTTAAGTTTCAAAGGGAAGTCTAAGCACAAAGGGACTCTCTCATGCAGAATAATGCACCATCCTGTCTTGACCTCAACATGCATGTATGGCCTGATTCCCATCAAAAATCAAGACCAGCACTTCTGAATGGACTTGCCAGGTCACTTCCACAAAGACAAAGTGTTGATTCAAGGTTCTGCTGCTTTTACATATAAAATATTTATTGTGTGTGATTTTTGATTTCGCTCATATTCCAACAAAACTAGAGATAATGGATTCATCATAAGGTTCTATCTTCTAACATAATCTCAACTATTTCTGTTTAAAACTTTTAGTTAAATCTTTATATACATTGCTAAACACTTAAAACTGATTTCCATGCCACAAGTATGATCTTGAAGAATATATTAAGCTTATTTCATTCAGTCCTTTAATACACATGTTTCTGAGTCTTCACTACTGAGGTTAATATTAATAGGCCTAGTCACATTTCCTGAAGGCTTGTTTCTTGACAGGTTATCAAATACAGCTATTTCCCTTCTTAGATTGCCTGAAATATCACTGAGCATTTAACAGATAATTAAAGCCTGACATCCACTTTGTTGTACTAAGATTCTTTGACTTTAAGATTTGGTCCACATCCAGACATATCTGCCACTGCTTGCTCTTGCTCGCAGCGGTTGTGCGGAGTGTCTAACTGCAGATATATCCTGTGGAATGTGGTAAAACAATGTCATGATGGCCAGCTCATGCTCGTGTGAACGATTAAAACCTTCACAGCGCTGTGAGCAGTTGTGAATATCAAAAACGCAGGTCCTAAACTCATAACGAGGCTTTCTGATTCTCTTTTCTCATGACAAAGGCAACACTTCAAACACTTAACTGTTCTGTTAAAGCTGAAATATGCCTCTTTTATTCTTAAGGAGCATGAGGTCAAATCTGCACCTGATACAGAACACGTCTCTCCTGTTACACAAAAATACTGTGCAGACTCACTGTGTTATGTTTTAACTCCTATTTTTAATCAGTCTCTTAAAGAATGTAAAGTTTCTCTTTTTAAATCTGCTACCATTGTCCCTGCTCCTAAGATATACAATGTAGATTATTTAGATGATTACAGACCCGTAGCTCCCACTTCAGAAGGGTTTTGAATGTCAGTTCTGTTGTCATATTTCCATCATAGGGACAGACACACTTTAGTTTGCATATCAGGTCATATAGATCTCTTAGGGATGCTGTGACACTCTGTTTACACTCTGTTTACATACAATGCTACCTTCAAGGCTTTGACAAGCTTCAGGGTCTTGCTATCCAACAGAATGTCTTGCTGTCAAACAGAAAGCAGCTGTGTTGTTTCCATGCTTCAAGTTATCGATACTGGTGCCCATCAAGACTGCATCGTTTCCTTCGATATACATCCCTTATGCCAGTGACAGGCTATCTAACTTTCGTTGTAAGTCATGTGTCCAGTGACTACATGTTGTCTTTTTACAGAGCTGGTGTAGAAACCTTTCAATGTGTGCTTGGTACGACACTAAGAGGGTGTATGAGAGAGAACGGCTAGATAATGTTGTGCACGATGCTTGTAAAAATCGTGGGTTGTGAATGTCCATCAGTTGCCTCTATATACATCAATAAACCAACTCCACAATCTTAATACATTTTAATAATGATCTTGTTTATTTATGGTTTTAGCAAAGTTGTGATTTGTTGTAAGCGACTAATTGTAAGATGTATGTTTGAGCAGTTAACTGAAACATATTCCTCTCAGTCAAATACTGAATGATATGGAAATAACATTTTTGAAATTAGAAATCTGAACATTTTAACTAGGAAATGTGCAGATATTTTGAAAACATGAAACACCTACAAAAAAACCCTGCACCAGTTGTGTCATTCTGGAAATTCATAACCTGTAGACCAACCAGACACTACACTCCCCTCATCCTAGGCATTAGACACACCAAGCCAATTAAAACTATAAATTCATACACAAAAGCCTTTGGATTTCATTTTGAATGTTTCAGCCAGTTTTGCAGGCCTAATAACGTCAGGGTGTGGTGCTGTCTTTTTGCTGTTCCTAGGAAAGCAGTCTTCTTGACTGAGATTGATGTTGTCATTCCATCCTCCAGCTTAAGGGTCACAGCCCCAGGTGCCCCTATCAACACTGGGACAAGCTTGGTGTTAACCTTCCAAATTCTTTTTCTTCTTTCAGTCCCTGACATTTTTCCAGCTTCCCACATTCCTCCCTTTGGGACGCCCTTGGTTTCTGTTACACGGGACTGACACATCTATTAGCACTGCTGTTTACTGCAGCTGTCTGTGATCAATAAATTAGCTGGTGACCCCAGATCATTTATTTGCATGATCCTTGCTATTTGTTTGTGTCTCTCAGTTTATGTTTCCCTGCCAGGATCTTTCTACTGGCTATTATCTGGCTACATAGCTGCTGGATTGTATCCTCTGCACAGTCTACATCCTGGGTCTTCTCTGTGTCATACACCCCTGCGCCCATCAATCTAGCGCTTAGCAATCTTGATCTCGATCTTGTGCTACCGTGATTGGTGCTTCTGTACTGTCCTTCAGTCCTACCTTTTACATTCATTGGTAGGATTGTCATATGCCACCTATCTGTGGCAGGGGAGGGTCATCTTATCCTGCCATGGCCCCTCCTCTGCTTCCATGGTGACCAGGTCTGCATCTCACCCAGGAACTCCCTTGTCAGCTCAACCCTGGGGGGCGATTGCTTGGATGTATTCATGGACGGTCCGTGTCTAATCCAGGACAGAGCGTTTCGCAAGTGCCTCCCCCCTCCTTCTGGCTGGTGTACAGTACAGCGTTGGGATGTTGGCTGTTGGGTGGAGTGCCCCGTGCGTTGTGAGGAGTTTTCTGGCCTTGATGTCAGCGTTGGGATGTTGGCTGTTGGGTGGAGTGCCCCGTGCGTTGTGAGGAGTTTTCTGGCCTTGATGTCAGCGTTGGGATGTTGGCTGTTGGGTGGAGTGCCCGTGCGTTGTGAGGAGTTTTCTGGCCTTGATGTCGTTGGGATGTTGGCTGTTGGGATGTTGAGGCTGGCCTTGATGGGTTGGGATGTTGGCTGTTGGGTGGAGTGCCCCGTTGTGAGGAGTTTTCTGGCCTTGATGTCAGCGTTGGGATGTTGGCTGTTGGGTGGAGTGCCCCGTGCGTTGTGAGGAGTTTTCTGGCCTTGATGTCAGCGTTGGGATGTTGGCTGTTGGGTGGAGTGCCCGTGCGTTGTGAGGAGTTTTCTGGCCTTGATGTCAGCGTTGGGATGTTGGCTGTTGGGTGGAGTGCCCCGTGCGTTGTGAGGAGTTTTCTGGCCTTGATGTCAGCGTTGGGATGTTGGCTGTTGGGTGGAGTGCCCCGTGCGTTGTGAGGAGTTTTCTGGCCTTGATGTCAGCGTTGGGATGTTGGCTGTTGGGTGGAGGAGTGGCCCCGTTGGGATGTTGGCTGTTGGGTGGAGGAGGAGTTTTCTGGCCTTGATGTCAGCGTTGGGATGTTGGCTGTTGGGTGGAGTGCCCCGTGCGTTGTGAGGAGGTTTTCTGGCCTTGATGTCAGCGTTGGGATGTTGGCTGTTGGGTGGATGTTGCCCCGTGCGTTGTGAGGAGTTTTCTGGCCTTGATGTCAGCGTTGGGATGTTGGCTGTTGGGTGGAGTGCCCGTGCGTTGTGAGGAGTTTTCTGGCCTTGATGTCAGCGTTGGGATGTTGGCTGTTGGGTGGAGTGCCCCGTGCGTTGTGAGGAGTTTTCTGGCCTTGATGTCAGCGTTGGGATGCGTTGTGAGGAGTTTTCTGGCCTTGATGTCAGCGTTGGGATGTTGGCTGTTGGGTGGAGTGCCCGTGCGTTGTGAGGAGTTTTCTGGCCTTGATGTCAGCGTTGGGATGTTGGCTGTTGGGTGGAGTTTTCTGGCCCCGTTGGGATGTTGGCTGTTGGGTGGAGGAGTTTTCTGGCCTTGATGTCAGCGTTGGGATGTTGGCTGTTGGGTGGAGTGCCCCGTGCGTTGTGAGGAGTTTTCTGGCCTTGATGTCAGCGTTGGGATGTTGGCTGTTGGGTGGAGTGCCCCGTGCGTTGTGAGGAGTTTTCTGGCCTTGATGTCAGCAGCTTCCTGTTCTTGGCCAGCTTACTGCGCCTGCAGGGCATCTGGTGACTGGCAGGTCATACGTGTTTATGGCTTGTTCCCATTCAAGGACTCTTGAGGACCTGCCTTACCCTATGGAGGTACATGGATGTTGCTTTTCATGGTCCTAATGGCTCCCATGTGATTGGAAAATCCCAAGGTATTTGTAGCTGTCCTGTAGGCCTTTTATACAGCCTTGTGGAAGTTCAATTCCCTCTGTACTGATCACTTTTCCTCTTTTTACTATCAGCCAACCACACTTCGCCAGCTTGAATGCCATTGCTATGTCCTTGCTGTAGGGCCTGATTAGTGTCTCAATATCCCTTTCCATCTTGGTGTACAGATTGATGTGACCCATGTACAGGTGGTGGCTCATGGTAGTTCAGGAATCTACACGCATATCTAGTCTGGCAGGATTCACAGGTGTATGCAGACCACCAGTGTGGACAGTGAATCTTCTTACCACACTTTATAGTGGCTTATATAGTGAGGTGGCTTCTAGTGTTGTCCAGTACTGTTCCACTGTTTTCTGGATTATGGCTGTTATGGTCTTTTTGGGCTTATTCAGAACTTAGCAGTTGAGTATCTTGGAATGTGGTACTGCGTTGTATGCTTTCTTGTAGCTGATCCAGGCAACGCTTAGTCTGATTTGATTGGTCCTGGTATCCTGCTGGACAACTCTATTTCTTAACCTGTTAATTTGTTAAGGTGCTGCTTTGATCCTCTGGTGCTGTTACCAGTCCCCTTCTGAGCGGTGTTCATTTACCTGCACAGATGCCCATTCACCTTGGTGGCTAGCACTTCTGCCAGGAGCTTGCGTGTTATGGACAGGCAGGTTGGACTGTAGTTGGGTGGTGTTAGGCCCTTGCTGGGTTCCTTAATGACCGTCGCTGTCCTGCCTTCTGTTAGCCAGCCCTGATGGGAGCTGGAATTTAGCGGCTGGTTCATGTTCATGTCTTTAGCCAGTGGGCATGGATCACCCCAGCATCTCAGGCTACTCAGCCCCGCAGGTTTCTGACTCTCTTGGATATCTGTTGTTAATGCTGATTACTGGCAATGCTGGTTACTGCTCTATGAGACTGTGGTGCTCGTCTTTGAGATCGGTTAAGCACTGCTTGTTATGCGATGATTTTATCTCCCCTATGCTCTTCCAGTACTGTTCTCCTTTAGCGCTGGGTGGAGCCACATGTAGGATTCTGTTGCGCTGTAACTGAGAGTACACTTTGGATGGTTAATTGGTGAAGAGGGAATTTACTCTTTTGTCTGCTGCTTCTTTTGTATCACACACACACACATGTTTGTCTGTGTGAGTGTGTGTTAGCCTACATTTCAAATGAAATACAATTCCATTCATCTGTTCATGAGCTGAGTAGGAAAAAACCGTGGAGGATTTTCTCATGTGCCACGGTAATTCTCTAATGTGCCACTAGATGGAGATGTCTACTTAATTTGCTCTTTGAGCTGTCTGGCTCTGTCCTGTAAAACAGAAGTTACCACAGGCAGGGTAATCTCTCAGATGGATAGGGCACTTTTGTGTACTTTGTTTTGCATTCCTCATTTACATACGGTCAATCAGACACAATCAAAATCGATCTTTTATACCCCCTCTTTTTTTTATCGAATGATCACACAAAGATTCAAATATTGAGAGCTACCCCCAAACCTTAGAGTCACTATAGTTCATTATTTCTGCAAGAAAACAGAATAAAGCATTTTATGTAAAATAAGATAAAAGGGTTCATGTCCAGACACAGCACTGACACTTCACTGCTTTCTTGATCTACAACACGATGAAAGAGAATGAAGAGGTATCGAGCAAAGCTGACTGAAGATCGGTTGGCCATGTGGACAAGGCAGTCATTGTCTCCAAAGGGGGTATCAGAGTCATCAAGCTGAAGTTACTTGACATATAGAAAGAATAAGGAGTCCTTTGACAAAAGTAAACTGCAGAGAGTAGTATGCATGTGTGTGTGCTTTTGTACAACAACAAAGCACTTCTATCTAACATTTACAACACCAGCCAATGACAAATCCAGAGCTTCTAAATCCAATAAATATGGAATATATTGCCCAGAGCAGTTTATGTCATATTTAAAGATTAGGTGTGAATATACTCAAATGTGGCGTCAGGTTTTAAAGTCAGTGTTCAAGCTGCAACTGGATAAATCGAAAATAAAAATGTTTACAAACCACACCTACATGTCCACCCAGGATCAGTAGGAAGAGTGCTGTTTCTTCTTTCTTTCCATCCATGCAGAAGACCAACATGATCGTTAACATTCCTGCCTTAGGGCCTGTTGGCACAGGAACAAGGTGAGCGGCCTACGTATGAGCCTTCGTTCCCAGCACACGCAGCGCCGTGGACGCCTGCGACCGGCCAGCTCAAACCTTGACCAGGCCGTGCCCGGCGACAATTAGTACATGTGACACGACCATAGTGAATCTGGTGAAGTACCGGCCATACAATAGCACTTTTTTGAGTCTGTCTAAACAATTGGGAATGTTGTGAGAATTGCCAGGAGTGTAAGTGGGATTGTTGTTTGGTGGTGATGTAAGCTTCGTCCTAAATGGACAGCCTAAGGAAAACGTTGGGTAAGCTAAGTAGCGAGAGAGGGTATAGAGTAGACACAGAATCTCTCCAAAAGATCATTTTATATAAAGAACGCTTCATAAAACAGACCAGTCTTTGTAACAGTCAGAGCTTTGCATTTTCACAAAGATTTTACAAACTCAAAATATAATTCAGTCTTGTTTTCAGCAGGAAACAATTTCTATTTATGAAACGTGTCTTTATAAAGTGTAACCGTCAACCTAAACAGGTGTAGATTTAAATCATCCGAAGCTTTAAACATTTTTGTTGGTGGCAATAAATTTATAACATGGTTTGATTTTCTTCAGCATAGGATTATTTTGTTCTCGTTTTCCAAAGGGAGATTTATAAACATGCGCTTCATACATTCAAGGGATTCTTTTAGAAAAGTGATCAAATGAATACGCTCAAGATATCTTACGTTTAAATTATATTTTTGTCCTCTAGATGTCATTGTAACTTACAAAATTCACAACAATTAGAGCTTTTATGGCTTCTAAAATCACTGTATGAGGTGAGAACCACAATTTTTTTTTATCTGCTGACGATCGACTAATACATTTGCTACTAAAATGTAAAATGCATTTTGACATTATAGACCATACATGGAGGCTACAAGCAATCATGTCCCGTTAAGCCAAGACAAAGTGAAAGAAGTTAGTTATACACATACTGCTGGCCTTCCCGTTTACCCACACTGTATGTCTACGGTGTTGGCTTATATTTGCTAAAAATAAATAGTTTAAGGGTGAATTGTATTACCAAAAAAACTTTGAAAATGTTGTTCGGGCACATCTTCATCCTGATATGCACCTTCAAAGCTACATCGGAATCGATAATGAAGTGTGATTAAAAAAGCAACAAATTATAAAAGTTAAATAAATTAGCAGCTGAATGAATTTATAAACAATCGCGGTCGTTTATAATATCCACCACCCCCACCCTCCCCTTACTTACACACACACACACACACACACACACACGCACACACACACACCTCCAAGAAAACTCCAGTAAAACTTTCTCTTTAGCGTCCTCTTGCCTGAGTAAACCCGGCCCATCTGGTGAAGCAAGTGGCCGAGCTGAACTACGCAGAGGGGTGTGAGATGGAGGGTGAGATCTCGAGATACGGGGAGGAGAGAACCGATTGAAAACAAAATCAACTAAGATCTTCTATTGCACATCACAACGGTTGATGGTCTGGGCGATTTTTAATGTACCAACTGCCGTGTAAAAAGTAAGTGAAATAAGGCGCATTCCTCATGAACGCTGTATGTTTTGAAGTTGTGCGATTAATGCGTGATGGACCGCAGAAGTTTGCAAGATGCAAGTCGGGCGCTGTAATGCAACAATGAATGATAACGGTGACATGAAGCTCGATTTGAACACCGCGTTTGTATTTGCAAAATCTGCGTGATTCTGCCTAAACACAATCATGGATTTTCACTGCTGGCCGCAAACGAGAACGCTTTGATGATCGTTAAGTTTTCGGAAGCGTGTGCGTAAAGAAAACTTCGGACGTGAATCGAGTGACAGAATCTACAAGCCTGAAGTTCTTGAACATCGGAGAGGTAAACACAATTTGATGAATCTACATGCTGAAGTTGTCTCATTTTGAACATTTTTATTCAGTTCAGGAAGACTTTTTGACCAGTTTGTAGCAGTGGGTGTAGCTCTAGCAGGCTATTAAAAGATGATCAGGTTTGATAGTTTTGAAACATACGTAGGTTTCGCAGTTCTGGATCATACTAAATACATTTGCAATTTGTGTATTTTTAATAAATAAAGAAACGAACAAGAAAACCTTAGATTTCTGAATAATAACAGTCTGTAATTCCTGTAGAAGACCACAATCTATCTATCTATCTATCTATCTATCTATGGTCAGCATGTAATTTAATACAGTAATACAGCTTAAATTAAAATATATTTTTACATAAATTTCGATTGGTTCAAATAGACACAATTAGCTCAAGTAGAACTACTATATCAAGTTACAACGACCCCAAAAAAATATAATGAATGATTAGTCTCCAAGTAGTTTTTACACCTTTGGGCAGAGAGTTTGATATGAACTTTTAATTCATTAGAATATTCAGTTTTCAACCATAATTCAAATTGAATTGCTTACACTGCACTTTCCATAATACTGCACCAGTGGTGTGGTGCGCTCAACCATTAGAACACAGAGTGTGTAACCTATATAACAATATACAGTATATACTCGTCAACGTTCTATAGGAAAAGCTTTGTTTGCTGTTTATCTAGGTTTGGTGTTGACTGATAAAACCTCTCAGCAGTTTATATGGTGGTTTAGTAGTCATCATGGACTGTGGCTTCTTTAAATTATACTATACGCTTCAACTTCAAAAAAGCAACACTGTGTGTGTGTGTGTGTGTGTGTGTGTGCGCGTGTGCGCAGGAGTGTGTGTGTTGTGTATGTGTTAAATTTAATGTGATGCCCAGTTGAGTTCATTAGCATAAGAAGAAAGGTCTTAGTGAATTTGCCATTCTGTGGAATGAGGAGTTCCAACAGTCAGTGGCAGAATGAGAGAAAGAGTGTAAAGAGTGTAAAGAGTGTAAAGAAGTGATGGGCTATTCAGGCATGCTTGGGCTCTGATCGTCAGCTTCTGAAACAGGGGTTGCTTGCATCACTTTCATCTATGAGGCCTGCTTCTCTGGGTATCACTCTCTCCCTCTCTTGAATTCTATCAATCTCTCTCTCTCTCTCTCTTTCTCTCTGTGGCATGCACAAATTACTAAACACTGGAATAGGGGGACCTTAGAAAACAAGTATGAATACGACCAAGTATGTCTTGGTGGAGAGTGCAGAAACCACAGGTGACCACAGGTGACCACAGGTGACCACAGGTGACAGCTCGGCTACAGTCTTCAGTGAGTTTGAGTTGAAACTCTTTTCTGCTACACGGTACCTGAAAACTACACAGAAGCGAAAGTCAAATAGCTCCACTGGTGGCAAACATGATGTCCTCATGTCATTGGCTTTGTATATTACTCATTTCTTCATGTAAGTTGTTACAAACAAGAACCTCATGTCCCACACTAGCTTATCCTAACTGCTACCATGTGAGGCAAGATGCTCTAGATGAAAATACAGAAGCGAAATGCCAGGCAGGTTTTAGCAAAATTTTCAAGGTGTGGAAAAAAACAATATGTCTTAATATTTCTGAAATAATCCTCATTAGTCATGGTTTTAAGAATCGGTCTTTCAAGCATTCGGTTAAAATTACCTTTGACTAATGACACACTATTATGTGACACAGAAGTTAATATTTTACAGCTTGAATGAAAACCAGTGATGAGAGACTATGGCTTTTGAGAGCTATTGTATCAGTTAGCACACTAAAGGGTTATTTGTTGAACCGAAATTGTCATCCTGTTCTTAATGTACACTGAAGATGGTAGGCCTTGTTACCATGTGGAAAGAGCGTAATTATATGGACAACCATTGAGTTCAGCATAAACTAGAATCTTCTTTGTGCTTTGGACAATGTTTGTGCCAGACAAGACCTTGAAACTGTGAGGGGCAGCTGAAGAACACTTGTGTCCTCAAGTGGGTTGATGTGGACAAGAAGCAATCTGAAAGACAGCTACGCTTGGTACAAATATGCAGTGTTCCTAGTGGTGAGTTCAGCTGGACATGAACACAGAGGAGCGAGGAAACAGAGAGATGAGTCAGAGAGACTGCTAGCCACTTATATTCACAGATCCTCTCAAAGGGAGTTTTCGCTCCCCAGTTCTGGCTTTAGGGCTTGGGACAATCCCTGCCTTTTTAGCGACTGGTCCTGGAGACCTCCTCCAGACATCTGCAGCATTCTCGCACGAGTGTCTGGGGTTAATTAAGACCACATCACATCCGGTTTGTGAGTGCGGATAGGATTCCTCATGCCTCTTGTGCAGCTACTAGGGCATTGTTAAGTGCCAACATTGTGCACTCTGGGCCTGTCATCAAAGAAACCAATGAAACCACACACTCGTCTCTGTAAGAAACGGCTTCAGTGAGACTTTAATAAACCACTAAAAAGTGCATGGGAGTAATGAACACGGGGGCCTAACATTTGATTGATTGACCTCATTAGTCTGAAACTATCCCAGGCCTAAGAAAATATGCCCCACTGCAAGGCACCGTTGCATCAGCAGAAGCGGCGAAAAAAAAGGGCATTTGTTTTAAGACTGAAATGGCAGTTCTTTTCCCATAGCGCATAAGAAATGACATCATATAATAATGAAGACATTTCTTGTTAATGTGTGTAAAGTTTAGATCTGACTAGAACTGTTTGGCAGGGATGGTAAAAATTACACTTAACATGGAACAATAAAATGAGTAAAAAAAAAAAAAAAAAGTACGTTTTCATTTCAGTATTTTTATTTATTTCTTTTTTTTTTGCAATGAACTGCAAAGCACTTTTCTTCCCATTTGATAAATAATTAAAATAACACAAATGTTTCTTGTTTTATGATCTCTACTTGGCTTACTAGTTTATTGTGTCATTTTCTTTCTCTTTTTCTTCTGTCATAGAAATGAAATTATCATACAAATGCTGTTCACACATAGACACGTGATTTGTGTGACTTTGGCAGTGTTTCTGTCCCCGGAGCACCGCTAACCTTTCCCCCGGCCCACATCCACCTGCGATTCAGAGCAGAGCCTGTGCAGGATGGGATCCAGTTTATTTCACTACTTGACCAAGAACAAACATTACACGTTACCAAAATTATATGTCTTTTTGATGAGGGGAGGGGCTGAAGAGACAGCTGGTGGTTCCACAGCTTGTAGCTCTTCAGAGCGGCTTTAGGCCACGAAAACACTTGTGCTGGCGCTTACTCATTGGCGGACCACCGTTCGAAGAAGCTCGCGCACGAACATGACGCATGCTCAGTGTATGACTCATCAGGAAGAGGGTATGATGGGATGCCTGTAGATGCAGTGGACACTGTGCATCACTGAGATGAGCAAGAAAAAAATCAGAGTACAAAGTACTGTACGGCGTGCGCTGCATGTCTGGGAACGAGGTTTGATGTACAAGCCCTGTTCATTCCTGAAGGATGAGTGACACCGGATGACCCATTGTTAAAACAAGGCCATCCCCTCCACGCGGGCCCTTAGTGACAGCATCATCGTAACGGGTGCCGTCTTCAGATGCTCCATGCTGTCGTCTCTGTCACTGACACTGACTCCAACAATGGCGTAGTGTTTGTTGTCAGTGTTAATCGAATGCAGAAGCCCTTTCTGAACCATGGAGAACTCACAAGCAGCCCCATGAAGCCTTCATCAGCGAAGTCTAGTGCTTGTGCTTCCAAGATGGGATTATTGGAAGCAGTGAGGCTCATGTGAGTGAGTTGTTATTTATCGGACGACCTCCCGCCTCCCGTAGCTCCTGACCAGGCTTGCCAGGAATGGAGTGGGCGGACGGATCTCCCTATTATCTTCCGTAGGATGAGCGAGCGCGGCCTGGGGGGGTGGAGGGTTGGGGGTTGGGGTGTTTGGGGTGGAGGGTTGGGGGGTTGGGGTGTTTGGGGTGAGGGTGGGGGGTTGGGGTGTTTGGGGTGAGGGTGGGGGGTTGGGGTGTTTGGGGTGGGGTGGGGGGGGGTGGGGGGGTCGCTGAACCCCTGCCAGGCCACAGACTCCTCTCCAGCCGACTGGAAGACGGGTGGGACGTGTCAAGCGAGAAGAGGCCATGTGGTAGTCTTTAGCAATCGTCCCGCCCTGCTCCCCGCCGCACGCACACACACACACACACACACACACGCATGCACACGTGCACTCCTGTGCCTGGCCTCTCGCTGAACGCTGGGCTGGGCCTCGGCCAGGACGAGGCCGCTTACTGACTCGTTACACACAGCGAGATTAAGATCATCTCCGTCCCTCTCAATGTCACCCAGCCCCTTCTGTAACTAAAATGTACGGCTGTCCCCTGTGCAGGAATATGTAGACTAGAGACATCAAGAGCCATGCTTGGGATTAGAAGAAGCACCATATATAGACCACTGGGAAGACAAAATAAAAGACATTTGTTGCAGCGTTGACACTGCAGGGTGGTGAACAGGCCACTGTCTTCATTCAAATCAGAGAATGCATAGGTGTTGGAGTGTCAAGCAGCTGGTCTGGTCCAGGCCCCACACACACACACTCAGCAGACATGCCACTGAGCCACAACTCAGACAACAAACCGAGACACAGATGGATGTCTCACACTGAGTGGTAAAATGCACTCACCCATGGCGAGAGTGTTTAGAAATCTTCTGAGAGAGAGACTTCTAAGACTCTGTGAGACATTATGAGAATGGAATCTGATGCTTTGAACGTGGCTAATTGCCGAGTGATGTCGAAGAACTTTTTGCTTACGTCCTTTGATTTAAAATATATGAAATATAAAGCTTTGTTTTTGGAGTTTTGTAAACAGCTCACTTCTGTCTTTTTGATGACTTGTTTGCTCATGCAAATTTCAGTTTTGATGAGAACCGAAACTACATCAGAAAACTGATGAGCTAAATGCAACTACAACATTAGCTAAGTGATTAGGTGTAACTGCCACTCCCTAAAGCTCATCACTGTCTCCTTGAGTCAAAATCAGAGACAAAATCCCTACAGTGACAACATTTTGTATGTTTTTTATTTATTTTTGTCACTATTAACAGCAAGCGTCACTACACCACAGGTTTCTTAGACATGGGTTATTACATCACGGGCTACTATGACATGGGTTATTACATCACGGGCTACTATGACATGGGTTACTATGCCAGCATGTGAAGAAAAAAAAAGACTTGTCCCTGCCACTGTAATCCCAGCTGTGTTGGTTTTGTGGGCATTTGTAATGTTGATTGTTTTTGTACATTATTCCCATGCATTCTGTTATATAAATACCCACTTGCTATAATTCTTGTGGGTGTAATTAGGGATTTCATAAGGGAGCGTGCCCTCTACGGTGGCTGTGGAGGGCCAGGAGGATGTGGTGATGTCATAACTGAGTGCTAACAGCACTGCTAGGCTTTAGCAAATTGTGTTGAAAGGAAACAAATTCTTCACTGAGCTCTGAGATGTCAACAAACAGTTGAGACTCTCACAGTGTCCAGAACCATACCTTACCATACCATATCTTACCTCACCATACCATATGTTACCTCACCATACCATATGTTACCTCACCATACCATATGTTACCGCACCATACCTTATCTTACCTCACACCTTCTCCTATGTTACCTTATTTCTAAACCATTTTCTGAAGACTTGCAGCATTGCCCCATAATGGTGTAATTACCACCTCAAATGTACACAACTTTATTTCTCATGCAACCACGGCTTTGACAATAGAAAGGGGTTTGTCCTCATGTCTGGGTTGTGAAGTCAACATCTGTTTTAGATTGTAGGCGAACAGAGAGATTAACCACAGGACATTGCATTTACTGAGGACTTGATGGGGGGAAGTGAGTCTCATCTTTTGGACTTCATCTATTGGCATTTTTTCTGGAGGTCAAGAACATTATTGACTGAAGCCAAGCGCCAACTCATCAAAGCATGCCTGTGTAGAAGGGATGTATGGACGTGCTGGTGGTGTTTAGCGCATATGGCTTCAATAGCTATTCATATCCACCTTAACTGGGCCCCATAGGAAAATGTGATCTCAGGTAGCAAATCTGCTGTCTAGGTCAAGGTACAGCACCTGCAGCATTGCGAGCGTTCAGCACTGAAACGTTCTAAACTTCTTCTAAGCGGAGCTAGACTGAAAATATCAGTTCTGAAGCTAGCTGAGCAAACAGCGATGGGAGGTTAAAGCTAAATTGAAATCTCTAATTCCACAGTAAATTTAGTGTCTCTCCTCAAGGACAAGGCCTGCGTGTGTGCTCTGGAATGCCATAAAATATAGTTCCTCTCAACCATTATTTTGACATAGTGTTACGGAGACAGAAACGGTAATATACTGCATGTCCTAGAGGGAAAATCCTGGTTAGTAAAAAGTGGATTAAATTAAAGGTTTTCATGTTGCTGTAACTGACAAGAGGAAGACCACATTGGTGGACCGGCCACAGTGGTTATGCCTGGTCTCAGAAGAAAAGTCTGAAATCCCTCCTCTTTTGTAAAAGTCTGAATTCCCCCTTTTTTCCAGAAATGGCTTGAATTGGTTGTGTTGATTGACTCATTCTTCTCAGTATTATGATTATTCTCAGTGTTATAAAAGGATTTGTGTGAACTGTGCAAGTGGTTGTTGCTATGTGACTACCTACAAATAAAAAACACGAATCAATGAAAATGTCTGTCATGCCACATTCATGCCACATTTATTTGTAGTATTATCTTATTATTTTTTAGATTCCGAAAATAATCTGTTTCAGTGATTTTGTTCGAGTTGCCCCTGAAATACAAAAGGCTTTTTAAAAAGTAGGTATGGAAAGGTGTGGTTGCAAATTCTGGAAGAAAAAAAAACTCTAGAATATTTGATACTTGAAAACAATAGTAACTGTATTTACGCAACCCATTGGGCTTTCCTCTTGATTCAGCTGTCTTTGTCTACGGATCTTTGTTCCTGTCTAAGGATGACTTAGACAGGAAACTTCAGTTCCCCTAACCTGCTTGTTTGGGTCATTGTCTCGGTGGGAGAAAGGTGATGGACCACTGTCTGCATATCCTTCATATCCTCCTGTGCCAAAGCCAGGCAGGCAAGAAAGCGAAGACAACCAAATACACTACACACATACATACACAACGCACATACATACACTACACACATACATACACAACGCACATACATACACTACACACATACATACACAACATACATACATACACAATGCACATACATTTCAAACATAATTCAAACTGACTTGCTTACACGCACATACATATTCAATGCACATACATACTCAAAATACACAAATACTCTACGCACACACACATTCAACACACATACATATTCAATGTTACTGAATGTTGTTTGTGCAGCAGTTGCTCTGTGTAATGGAATTAAATTTTTTAAAACATTTGCCTGAAACTGCACATCTTGTGGAGTTGGAGAGGTGGCACGCTGTGATTTTGGGTTTAGTCGTTCTCATCCAGGCCTGTGGGTAGGAAGGTGTACTTCACACCTGTTGCTTCTTTTCAAAGTGAATACAGACACAAAAGGAAACAGTCAGAGCTGTCTGTCACCAATTCATATCCCCAAATCTCTTTCTCTGCGAGTTTGCTTCAGAAGGGGAAAAAAAACCAATTTTGACACTTTGAGTGCCCACGTAATTACTGTTTTTCACCAGAATCACTGCAGTCACTTGAAATAAAAAAGGAAATATTTTAAAAGCAACAAGCAAGCAGATAATGAAGAGCTTGTTGATTAAACTGCTTGTCTTTTCTTTGTGAAGAAACCAGCAGGGGAAATGAATGAGCAAAGATGGGAAGGATCTAGGGGGTCTTTCTAAACCTTATTGATAACGTCTTTCCTTTTTGCATAATATGTGCCAAAAAAAAAAAAGGATTCGGGATGGATGCATTGTGAAATTAAAAAAAAACATCTAGCCAGAAAGCGGGCATTTATCTGACAGCCAGGGCGGTGCCGTTGAGCACGGCACCGGAGGGAGAGCCGTAGCAGCGGGTTCCTGCGGATTAGCCCCCGGGCCTGTGCCCTCCCATCATCCTCCGTCACGTGGGCTCGAGGTTCTGATCCTTTTCGCATGGTGCACTTGTCAAAGCAGCCATCCGTAACGAAAGAGGCACTCTCGCTGTGTTCTCTCACCCTCGCCACCACCTGTCCTCTTGGTTCCTGACACCTGCACTGTCCCGTCAGATATCAGCAGCCCCGTCAAAGGGATCCGTCGCAGTCTGGTTCTTTGCAGTGTGGTGCAGAAGGGCCCTTGTGTCGTTGGCATCCGAAATCAGGTGCGAGAAGCCCAAAGGTTTGTCCAAAATATTTGCAGGGGTGCTGTTCCAGAGCGGGCCATGTCTGCTTTGTGATGCCAGGTTTGTAGGAATTTGGGCATGTTGGAATTTGGGCAGTGTCTTCAAATATTGTATTTCACTTAATGATTGTGTTAATGACGTGGACCAAGAACAACATCGCACCGCAAGGGTCCAATTCACTTGGATAGCCTTCTTTTTAAGGATGGTTGACAAATGTACAAATTGTTATCACTGGTCAAGGGCCACTTGGCAACCACAGAAAGATCACAGAACCACACACAAGAAGAGCGCTATGTTATCGGGCGTTATAATGGTGTCTCTTGAAATCAAAGTTGCTACGTTGCATCTCCAAAGGAAAATCTGAACGAGGTGACAAAGAGACAGAATGGCAAACATGTTCTCTTGGCTTAGCAGAACCGAAACAGATGCCGTCCAAGCTCAACAGCCCACCTTTAATCGGCTTACCTTGGCAGTGAGATCTTCTACTGGCAGCGCTGAGGGGGATGAATATGGCCTATGTTCCTCTTGTAGCATGCTGACCATAAGAAAAAATATATTTGGATTTAGCATGTTAGAACAGCAAAACTTGTGCAATGCAGTATTCAATATACACTGATACTTAAGCCTTGTAGACCAGTAATGCACAGGTTTCTACATGACTCTTACCAGGTTGCCAAAATGGGGCAATTACAGCCCATAAGCTCATAACCATTCAATACCAGACAAATACAATATTTATTGTTACCAAGTTTCCAAATTTCTAGTTCATATAAATTTTGAATAGATTGAGAAAATAAATATGTGATATCATTGAATCAATACTGAAACCATTTTCAGTCTGTGTAAAGAAATTCCTGTTCTTGCCAAACAACGATAACTGGACATGAAAATTATTTTAGAGTGCATGTACTAATTGCTTTTACACTGACTTTAAGCTTAAAAAAACATTCAAACATAAAGGTTAACAGCTCTTTTCATATGCCATCCAGTTAACAGCAAATTGCCCAGGCTTGCCAACAGGTGTAAGGTTTATGTACTGATGTAGTACTGATGTTTGACTACATTATCTGCAGTGGGCACTGTTGTGTTAGCTTCCAGCTAACCCGTGGAGCTCGAATAAAACTTACCATCATATGTTTTATTCACCTTGAGGGTCAAAATCACAGTTATCACCCCATCCTATCCGTCTACCACAGATCGAACACAGATTCCTTGGGAAAAATATTCATTTATGTGAGCTACATTCGTATTCATTTATGAAACGAAAAGTTCAGCGGAGGGCGGAGATATTAGCCTGAGGAGGGTCAGGCCCATTAAACCATTGGCATCATCTGTTCTTCAACCACCCTCAACAGTCTTGTTCATCAGCTAAAGTGCAAACAGTATGGAGAGGCTCGGCCAGTGCCTGAGAGGTCCCAAAAGAGGGACTTCCTTTCAGCCCCCACCTCCTTTCAGCCCCCCCCCCCCCCAACTTGTTTGCACTGCACCAAGGATAATCTTGTAGGTTCCACAAAGTTAAACAAGCTGCATGCAGCCAAGGCTGCTCTCAGCATGGCGTTTGAGTGCACTGACACAGATACAGGAGAGGAAGCTCTTTGTATGCTTGGTTCTGTAATCACTGAGCTACTTCTCCTGCAGCTCTGGGGGTAGGCAGGAGATTTCTCTAACACAGTGAAACAATTGGCGTTATGGGAGTGGAAAGGATGGGGCTGATAGGGAATTAATGATGACCGTTAAGGCTTTGCGGGTCCCTGCTTTGGTGTGTTTTATTGGTGGTGTTTATGTTTCTCATCAACTTCCCGAGGCTTTATAAGAATGCTGACCACGGTGCTCTTTCTCTTGTCTTCCTGCGTATTTGAAATAAAACCTCTTGTTGGGACGGGGGATGTAAATGCTGTAATACACAGCTGTATGTAGCCAGCGACGCAGCTTTTTCACAGAGCCTCTTTTTAACGTGTCCTCGCACGTTTCTTCTTCCTCGTTCTACCCAGGCTCTCAACGAGCGTCGGCATGGAAACCACAACGCCAGCCGCCCCAGAGAAGAAGGGGTGCGAGGGTTCAGGCGTGGATGGCAGCAGCTTCCCTGAGCTGCCCAAGAAGCCCTCGCCGACCGCAGTGACACGAGGTACGAGCCCACACTCCAGAACGCTCCACTTTGCTTGCAACCTGTATCTGGCGCCCATCAATATTAAGAAGGAGCACTGTCCTAAAGCATATGCAACAGGCGACGTTCACCTTCAGGTGAACAAGACTCACGTGCGAAATATCAAACAGGAGATGATCAAATGCTTTAGAGGTGACCTCAAGGACAGTGATACATTTTAATGGAAGCAGTTCTATGGACTTTCTATGAAAAGTAGGCTTAAAATCCCATAAAAAGGGACAGTTCTACAGAAGACTTCCACAGAAGTTTGGACATAACGTAGTTGTAACTTGGTACCGCTGAGGAAGCCATTTTAATTGAACGGTTTGAAGACGAACACTCGAGTTGGCAGGCCTTCCGAAAGGTCCGTTCATTTATCACTTGTTGACTCGATGGTGCAAAAAGAGAATAAGGCAGCGCGTGGAAAGGCAGCACATGTTTAAAAGATGTCAGTGAATGTGTGATGAAAACCAAGACTAACGAGGTTGAAAGACCTTGTTCTTACCTCCAGAGTATAAACGTTATGAATTACTTACAGCAGCTGGTGAAGCGCTGGTCTGTGCTGTCCATCAGAGTCCTCTTCCAGGCACGAGGATGGTGAAAGACCTTTGAAATGCTAATGGCCTTTTGATATTGTGGCATTTTACTGTTTAATGAAGGGCTTGGTGGCCTGCCATGAGAAAGCAGTGATCATTAATTGTTTAAAGAAAGTGGTAAAAATAGGACATTGGTCTGCAAGACTCTGAAAAGTCAACAAAGAATATTTTCTGATGATTACCCTAGATGTACACTGATTTCGAAGCCTGGACAGCATTTGAATTGCCATGACCCGAGATTCACACAAACAGTAGATGAAACAGTTTTAACAGAGTAACATCAATTAAAGATGTCGTGCTAGAGACCAGTTTTCATGTTTTTGGATGGTAAAGATGTTTTGCGGGGGCAAACTCCCACCACAACACTGATCCAAAGCTCTAGAGGATTAACGCTGTGCATAACGAACCTGCGGATGTTGAACTTGCAGCCCTCACACACTTTGCCTGCTTGGCAGAGAGTCACCAGTGACATGCTAATAAAGTTTACCACAGTTACCATGGTATTATTGTTTAACGGAGGCATTAATGACCTGTCAGATAAAAGGAAATTATTACAATGATTCATAATGATTATCCTTGATGTTTTTAAAACACAGCACACATGCTCAGGCTAATTTATTAGCACATTCTTTTGATCATACATTTATCAGTGATAATTGTGATCAAGGCCATAAAATAAAACAGAAAAAACAAAATGTGTGCGTTGTTCCAGAAAGTGAGACAAGACAGCGTTGCACAGACATAACATATAATTTTGTTATTTTACGATCCTCCGTGCTTGCGTAGGCTGATTCTTCTGTAGGTGAATTCAGTATGAACCTTGAAGGAACAACCAGACTTCCCTGCTTACTCATTTGTATGAATCGTGTTTATTTAAGGACGAAGAGAGCAAACATGCTGTTTGAGGGGAAACTCCATAATCCCACTGGATTAACACTTGACATTTTTTGACCCACAGATTAAATTTAATAGTACTTTTTAATTTTATGGACTCTTTATAGAATTGTTCTGTCGCACATGGTTTATGTGTGACTGGTGCCATTATTACATTTGAAATGTGTACAAACGTACTTCTGAAATGTACTGCTGTATGATTTTGTCAGTGTCCAGCAATATTCTACAAACATAGAGGTTTCCATAGGACCTTCTTTTCCATAGTATACTGTATATAATGACATGCAAGTATACAGGAACAAAAAATAACTATTATGGGTGATAGATAAATTCAATAAAGTGCATGCAATAATGCACAAGAAACTGATATTTGTTTGCATGGGACAGAATCCTTGTTAACCAGTGTAACAGGCCCACTGAGGATTGTGTCTCAGTCTCAGCTACATGAAAGGATGAGCCACATATCGCTAGCCAAAGTGTTGCATCACATTGTTATTTGACGCAGTTAATTAGGTTGGAAGTTAAATCTGGATTAAATGAAACCAAGAGGTATTTCTACACTGAGTGGAGCATTACCTGGAACTGAATGGACAGAGGTGCTTTGTAAATTAAGTTAAATGAGCATCTGTAATTCTACTGGCAGTCCACTTCTATCTCACACACACTTAAAGCAAAGAGGTGCTCCTGCTTAAGGATTTATAATGCCCTATTGCCATTTGTTGTTACAGTAACATCATAGGGCATAACATTTTCATACTAAGTACAAGGTACACAGTTAAGGCTTCTGTAAAACGTGTCTGCTTCAGAGACAGGATTTCGTCTCAGTGTCTCACGCACAGATACACAGGATGAGCAATCATGCACAGATACACATGATCAGCAGTCAAACACAGATACACAGGATGAGCAATCATGCACAGATACACATGATCAGCAGTCAAACACAGATACACAGGATGAGCAATCATGCACAGATACACATGATCAGCAGTCAAACACAGATACACATGATCAGCAATCACACAGAGATACACACTCTGTTTGGCAGAATGAGAATCCTCGTCGGATCTTGGCCTCCTTCTCCTGTAGTACTTTGAGTCCGAAGTGAGGACACATTATTTATCTCTCATGGGTAAGTCTCTGCAGAGACGGCGGACATCAGAGTGGGAGGCTGGGGACGGGTGGGGCAGGGCTGTTCTGCTCAGCCGTGCGGCAGGTGGCCCGGGGGACCTGGGGGAATGCGCTAGGGGTCAGGCCACTGGCAGAGAAAAATGTGGCTTAAAAAAGCCGCTCCGTCCACAGCCCACTCTAAAGGGACAGCCACTAATCTTCCTGAGAAAGGGATTTATGCTCTGTGTCCCCCTCCCTCCTTCCCTCCCTCTCTCTCTCTTTCTCTAAATGAGGCCCTTCCACGGCTGTGGGTTCTTGGTACTGTGAAAAGCATTCAGAGAACAGGGATCTTTCACAGGTTGGTCTTAGCAGGCGGCGTGCTGATCCGCTTCACCTAGCCTGGTAAAAACTCACCATTCTGAAGCTCACACTAATATAAGAAATGGGTAAGTTAATTAGGGTTTAATGCTTAATGCCTCTATTCCTCTAGATTCCCATATTATGATGTTTTGGTTTGTGTTGAACCTGTTAAAACACACCCCCGAATTGCCATGGAACAGAATAAATCATAGTTGCTTCATCATGGTATTGGCTTGAAAGAGTCCGAAATAACAGACCATCTTCAGTGGTCTATGTGTATCAATACAGCCTCTCCTAATGGCCGATACCTGAGAAGGCTTTCAGGCAGATTACAGGAAGGCCTATTGACTCAGTCCAGTTTTCTCTTCCTGTCAGGAGTATATAGCTGCCCGTTATCTGGAACTGATTGCTTTCCTCAACAAGACACAGATATACTTACAGAGTGGGAAATATTTTTATTTTTAAATGCACCTTTTTTTTTTGCCTAGCTCTGTATATCTGTTCAAATGTAACGTGACTCAAGAATGTGTATAATGTATTTACTAATAATTTATTTACCAAATGCTTGAGCTAGCCTTAAAGCATGCCTGCAGGAAGCCTTAACTATTGAACTGAGGTGGTGCTGGGTTAGTGTGTCTGAAAGGGCCTGATACTCCCTGTGCCATCTGACTTTCTCAGTCGTACACTAGAGGCGGCCCAGTGAATAACTGGGGTTAGGGGACTTGTGAAGAGATTAATTCATGTGGCTTTTATGAACAGTTAACTTGATGGTTTTCCAAGATATTGTGTGTGTGTGTGTGTCTCTCTCTCTGTCTGCTCTTCTTAAATTTCACTTGGGGGGACTGGCCAGCCCTGGAGGGGATTTAAAGATTAGATATGGTAAAGAAAAGCAAGGGAATGTCTTGATTTTGTTTTACCGTATGTGTGTGTGTGCGTGTGTGTTTGTGTGTGTGTATTTTGGACTATGAGTTATTTGAGGTGTTAATACATTGAAGCCATTAGAATTTGAACAGGAAGCCAGAAAAGTTGCACTTTTTTCGTTAGTTTAAGGAAGCTAAAGTCAGAGAAGTTATGGCCTAGATAGAGGTATGCTAGAGAAGTCCGCCACATTTCTCTCAGAATTAACTTGAATTAAGCCACATGGGTTTTAGAGTTTTTTCTTCATCATTTTGATGTTGGCACTTAAAAATGTCTGGCATATTTCTAAGATTAAAATGAGGGAAATAATGAATAATACATTTGTACTGTTAACTTGTAACTTCTGAGGAATATCATAGAGCTTTTAAGAAATGTTACTAAAAAGGGTGTAAGAAAGCACTTCCATGATTAGAGGGTCGAAGAAAAGCCCTTTTGAATGCTATTGGCTCTGCATTGTAATAATATTCAGACATATCATTGCACATTTTAAGACTGACAGAGATACAATGCAACACTCATGAAGGTACAATACATAAATTCCATAAAATGAAAGTACATCTCTGTGATATTACTTTAATGCCAGAAGGCTCTGCTCTGGCTTCAAAGCCTCTAGTTAAAAGTGAAAAAGAGAGAGCTTTAGGCAATGTCTGCACACATAAATCTCCCCAGTCTGGAGCAGTCCGTGCACATGGGTTCCAAAGACAACATGTTACATTCCAAAGCCATTTACAAGCAGTGGGAGAGGAATTGGGAGTAATATATAGATGCTTTAAAGGATTAGCCAGCTCCCCCTCCAATTCTCTCCCTGCTTCTCCCTCTTCTTTTTCCCTTCCGCTCCTTCTTAAAGGCACGCCATTCCCAGCATGCAAAGCTTAATCCTGGCATCAAGACGCAGAGGTGGTTCCTTCCTGTTTTCGTTTCCTGGTGCGGATCCACCGGCATCGAGAGCCGCTCTCCCCAGGTGTCCCGCGGCTACGTCCCCCGTCCCCCCCAAACTCCAGCATTGAGGTCTCGTGCGCCGGCCAGTTGCCATTGCAGCTGCTGGGTGGCTATAACCCAGCCCACAGTCTATAGGTACTTGTGGCAGGAGCTCGGAACAATAAACAAGTGGAGGGTCTAAAAGGAGAAGAAGAATGCAGGAGAGCTGTAAACGTGAACTTGTGTCAACAGGCTACTTCCTCAGGCCAAGCTTCAGGGGGAGGCTTTGTGAGATGTGATGTGTCCAGGGTTCAGACACATCTGCGCTAACCGTAATGAAAACACAGAGGCAGTCTCCACCCACGTCTGAGCCGTGGGCCAGGACAGCCAACCAGTTAAGCGTGACGGCAAGAACATGTCTGAAGCCATCTTGGCATCCTAAGTGCACAGACAAGGACAATATACACTCCGGATTGATATGTCCACCTGAGTATCCAGAAGACAAACACAGTATAAGTTGGGTTACTTGGGTTTGTCCTGTACATGCATCTTCTACAAGCCACACTTTGTATTTGTAAAGCCATTCAGTTTCCATAACCATTTTGTACATTTTTAGACCAGAAGAAGATTCCTGATGTCTCAATGACTTTTTTTTAAGATGGGGCTTTTACTTCACTATTTATGAACAACAGTATAAAGCCAAGCAGTTGACATCATGCCTAACACCATCCCTTTTACTGACTATTTGTATTAATTAGAGACCAGACGTGCTCTGGCAAGGCAACTCTCGAGTTAAGATTAAAAAAACTGTGCTTTAAAAAAAATTACTATGTTCATTTTAGGGAAGCTGTCTCAATTGTGGCATTGTTGGTGTTGTTATTCATGATATTAGCAATTAGCAAACCTTTCAACAAGCTCAGTCTCAGCAAAGACAACCGTCAAAACCTGCAGGTCAAACAACACTTCAAAACCATTTAAACCAGACGAAGAGGTCTTAGATGTTTAGGCCGTGGTACTAAAAGACGACCCAGGAAGAGGTTGTGTCGTTGTGGAGCTTATGCACAGTCAGAATGCTGAGGAGCTTCTGGAACGATGAAGATGGTGACAGTCTGTATATACACATGGGTTGAACACACGGAAATAGCCTTCTTAATCGTATAAATTAGTTCTCCCGTTAGACAGAATGTGTTGTATTTTAATACAAATTTTAAACATTAACATTCAATTAGTGATACATTGAACCATTCTTCGTGTATCACATTAAAAATGCAAACAAAATATGGTATAAATAGTTTTGAAGTAAAAACTAGTTTTATTTGATCACTGCACAGAAATATAGCTGCTGACTGGACAGAACTCCCTGTAGGCCCTAGTGAGCTGGAGGCGGTGAGATGAGGGTGTTGAAATGCTTTTTTAGACTCTCGTCCAAGAGATGTGATCAGACCCTCGACAACACGAAAAATAAGGGACAGAGCCAAGGGCTGCGATTGGACACAGAGAGTCCTGGCGAACCGCTCAGGGAAACACAGAGAGTGTTTATCAGTGGGGTCGTGATGGTGTAGCTAAAGTGCCGTAGCTGCAGCCCCGGATGGAGGGTTGCTGGAGCAGCCAGGAGACCACGGGACGCTGAGACGCAGTGACAACTTCCCAAAATACACGACTTTCCAGGAACTTGTGCATGTTCCCATAGACCATCGGAGTGGCCTCAAAGGGGAGGCCTGACGGCAACAGACACTACTGGCCGTGCCCCAAAGGCCCGGCCCAGACAGGCTATAGTAAACTGTGTGACCAGCAAAATAAGCTACAAGGGATGACGAAATGTAAATGTAGCGAACCAAGGGATAACAAACAGAGGATTCCTCCGACCACTGACGGACTAACAGTGGGGGGGGGGGGGGGGGAGGGGAGGGGCCCCTTCTCCTCTCATCCATTCAGCCAAATAACAAGTGCCGGTGGAAAGCGCTGTGATTGCGCAAGCTGGTGCGCCTCCTCGTACCGTGAGTGCGACACGCCCCGGCGGAGTGATCTGGACTGCAGGACCTGGGCTTTGTGCTTAGTAGTGGATTGTGGTTGTGGCAAATTAGGGCCTATTTTTCATGGAGGTGAGGTCAGAGCCCAAGTGAAACTGAGATTTGTTTACACAGAGGAGAGCTTGGCGTAGTTTGGTGTTCCGTCCGCAGAAAGTATGGCTGATTTTAGAACTCTTCCCCTGATACGCCCTCTAATTTCAGCCCTAGCAGAAGTGAGCAATATGCCCACTATGGTTTAAGGAAAGAAAAACACATGCATTTACGTACGAACTGACAGAAGCAGGTTTAACCTCTCCACAGCATGCTGTGGACAGGCCTGGTGTGGTTTGCTTTGAATATTAAAGTGCCGTCCTTTTTCAGGGGTTGCCGATCCCACCCTGGTAAAAAATTAATATAAACGAATAAAACTGCAGTGTGCGTGTGTGTGTGGGCGTGTGTGTGTGTACGTGTGGGTTAGTAAGCCACAGACTCTACAGTGTCATATCTGTTGCGTATTCTTTTCATTCTGTGTGGCCTGTGGTCAACACTGTTCGCCTGCCCGGAGATGGACTCCTTTGGAAACCCAGAACAGTTGTACGTGGGAAAGGGAAAGTTAGTTCGCCTTCAGTGCTGCTTCACAGTCCTGGCAATGGGATGAAATCTCCACCAGTTTTTTTTTGACAACTTTCTCCATGAGTGGATGACATGAAAAGGGGGGGGAAAGCAGGATTATGGAATATACGGAAAATAAATCACACATTTCAGCACATTTATATGGCGAGCGGCAACATTTACATATCAAAACTTTGAAAAGGCCTTTTTTTCTTAGCAGTTTAGAGAACTCTGAGTGTAGGTTCAAGGCCAGTCCAAATGTTACAGTACAAACCAGTGTGAATTTAAACTCTGTGGATGAGTTCTAGCCTTGTTTCATGGACCAGGTAATTTCCCACAATGTAAACTATGCGTTCTTGGCTTGGTCTTCAAAGGGAAGCGAGGTCATCGTGCAGCACTAGCAGATTCGGACTTGTTCCGAGCTCTCGTGTTCAGATCCCTCCTGTTCCTCTCGTGAGGCTGCTGGTCGTGCAGGGATCGAGAGGGGGATCTTATCTCATCTGTGACTCAAACGACGGCATGAAACTGGGCGGAATAAACAAGTCACGCTCGTGACATGCTGCGGTGGGGAGCCACGTACAGACAAACATGCAGGATCTGGATACAGCGCAGTTCCAAGCAGAGGTTTCAGTAGGTGCTTCATCAGTGCTGGCCCCATGTTTTGAATCCAGACACTGATATTTGCTCACTGATATTTAGGCCTTTGGACATAGTGTGCGGCTCAAATGGAGCCGAATGGTGCGTTAAGCATGCGCGTTTGCAAAAATACACACGCAATGCATACTCACTGTTTTTGTGCGTGCTATACTTTCCCAGGTGTTGGCATTGGCACAGAGATGGTTCATGCCCTTAGAATGAAATCCCTTCCAAATCCTGCTTATTCAACACAGTTGTGTTGCATGAAAGGATCATGCCTGCCCTGGAATTCCCACGGACCACGTACAACACTTAGGAGGGGGGGGGGCTATCTATGTTTATATTTAGAGATGCAAACATTTCTTTCAGCTCTAAAGAAGCAACAGTTTAACTCTTTCATGTGTCGAGCTTAAGTGATTAGTGTCTGTAATAAGCTATTTCATTTTCACTGTTCCCATATCCCCAAACAATTCCCATTCAGACCTTCCGCAAATCATCAACCTGATCTCATCCTTTTGTAGGTCCATTGCAATACTTACATTATATAACTTATATAACTGTTTCCCTCTTTGATTTGTTAATGGTGTAATGAATTTTTTATATTTTATGCTTTGTAGTTTTAGTACAACTGCGTACTAATTATTTGATTGTAATGTTTATCTATTAACATTGTTAATATAATGTTTGTTATGCATAGCAGTTTTAGTAAAACTGCACAGCAATTATTTAATTATAGTTTTGATTAATGAATTGATATATTTGATAGATTTAATACAACTTTATGCCTATTCCGTTGCTAAGGACGTTCGACAAAATGAAGCGTAGCCAGCAGCGAGAGCGGAGCCAGCCATGAACTCAGCGCAGTGCTAATGTTGAACAGCTGAAGAAATACTGTGTTGCTCACTGGTTGGGTGTGGAGAAGCACGGAGACACCGGGTCCTGCAGACACACCCAGGCATTAGGTCATTCGTGTTCATGCTTCACGCTTTAGGTGCTTCAGGTACGAGATCACTGGGAGGGAGGGAAGAAGATACAGACAACTGCAACGGTCAAGTGCAAACAGGAAACAGATTTTTAAACAGTTCTTTTTCCAACACTGAGGGTGGTTAAGATCTTTGTTCTAGTCTAGAAGTTTACTATGCACATGGGGAAAGACTGTAAGCTGCAGCTTACAGTGAGTGAGCAATTTAAGCTGATTTTACCCATGACAGAACTAATTCTAAATTAAACGAGTAAATTAGTCTCTTTTCACCTAAATTTCCCCTGCTGTTCCCCTCTGTTTTCCTGCCGTTCAGTGCGAGCTCTGTGCGTATTCATTAGCTGGAGGTGTCTGGGCAGCAGCCAATTAGCGTTCTGCTCCAGGTAACATTTTCTGCTGTCAGGCGAGCCTCACCCTGCTGCCAGAGACAGGGAGGCGTCTGGACCTGGGGGAGACGTCTCAGGCCTGCCAAGAGGAGGCAGAAGGGGGAAAAACACACACAGCCTCTCCCACACAACCCACCACCGTGCCACCAACGCCCCGGCGCAAGCCTGCAGCCAGCAGCCAGCCTCCCCTCAGACCTCCAGACGTAGCCGTGTCACTAAGCGGACCTCGGTCTCTTCACCGCGTTTGCACAGCGGCCTCGTGGTTAAACAGGAAGGGGGGGGGGGGGGGACAGTGTTGACTGAGAAGCTGTACTTGATCAGCCCAAATTGCAAAGCTGGATCCGGGAGCAAATATGCTATGTCTTATTTGATTTGGTAACGCTGATGCTGTATGCAGAGTCCCGTGAGCCTTTATCGGGTAGCCAGACAGAGATCTGCTTCCACTGTTATGATTTTGTCATCCTTTATGTTGACAGATGGATTTCTGTGGGAGTTCTTATTGGTTTAAAATGGCACAGAATATTCCCATGGAATTTAACTTTGCAAGCCATGGAAATGCTATCAGGGACACTCACTCATTTTTCTTTTTTTGTAATTATAAAAATAAAACAAATTATCAAAAGATCTTATATAAACAACTTAAGGGGTATTCTTGGTTCTTTTTTTTTTTAGTTTCGTCCCAGCTGCCTTAGAGGATTCACATAAGTGCAAAGAACTACGGAAACCCTCAAAGGTCATTTGTGCAGATTTTCTATACAAATCACTGGAACGGATTTACTACTGTAACCCCATATGTGTGGTGCCTATGGAAAATCTGTGTGAGAGTGAGACATTAATATGTTATTAGAGTGAGCATGCCCTAAATAGGTCTTTTGTTTTCTTTGGTTTTGCAGCTCAGGTTCGACACTTCAAGTAAATTTGACATAGCAGCCTGTCTGAAGCACTGGGACTTGTAAATCCTAAATGTAGTCAAACAGGAGAGAGAAAAAAACGCCATCACTCTTAATTTTCATTGTTGCTACATGTGAAACAGGTCTTGTGATATTCAGCACAGCACACACTAAAGCATTTCAACGGTTAAACACCGAGTAGCTAAATTTTGCTAAATGGCTACAGTATGCCTTCTGTTAAGCCAGTCGCCGAACGTCTCTAAACGTTCTCCATAAATGAGGCTTCTGGATGAAGCATGTTCTTATGAACATCCCTGTCCACATGTGCCCAAAGCTGTTAATTTTTGTAATCATCATCACTTCTCTGCTTTATCACACGACAGCGGCATGGCACCAAACAAGACCGCACTGGCATTTCAGGATGCTTCGGAGCCCCAGAGCAGCGCTGGCTCTCCAGATATGTGCTGTCAGATGAATCAGATTTGACTGTTAAAAAAAAACACCGCACCATGAGCAAGCAGCAGACGGGATTCGTTCCTGCGCTCCGGTGGCCGTGGGGCGCCCTATGAGGAACATGGCTTATGGCGTTTGACCACCACACTTCGCATTTATCAGAGGCTGCTGGGCCCAGTGCTGCTAAAGAGGCTGTTACTGAGATGGATGTCGATTCGTATCAGCATGCTGTCATGTGTTTAGAGCAGCACCCAGGCAGAGGGATCCACAATTAACGAGACTGTTGAATGTGTAGACATGTGATATAAAAGTCAACGGCCTTCTATTATAACCATATAAATAATGCACGCCCACCTCGTCAGACCTGTAAGTCCAAATAAAATGGGGCCTCTTCCACATTGTGCTTTGCGCTGCCTTGTCCAATGGAGAAGCCAGAGAATGAAATAGGGGCACCATGTGATACCCATTACTGACGAGAGGAATAAACGGTGGATCTGGATACATCTGTGGCACATGTGCGTCTTCATCAAGGCAGCGGCGACGGTTAAACTTCAGTGCGCTTTGAGATTACTTTGAGGGAACAGAGAAAGGCTTTTTAATCAGATTCCTGCCAGATTGTGTCTTGCTCCCTACCATGCTGTTCCTATCACAAAGGTAAAGAGGCCAGATGTTTGTTTAACTTTGCGTGTAGATGAACTCTAATTTACATTTGAGGTCTGTCATTGTATGCTGCGGGTTAGCTCGGCCATCCATCTGGTACCACTTAATCCCATGTTAGGTCAGCCTTCTTCTCCGTTACATTCGTAACACAGCCTAGACTTACAGCCAATGCAATTTTCTTTTTTTTTTTTTAACTTTTTTTTTGTATGTTGCTTCTCAGCATCACTAACACAACCTCTCACAGTGTCTTTACAGGAAACCTAAAACCTATAACCCTCTTTGATAGTCATCCAAACATCTCATTAGGAGAGTCCTGGTAGTGACTTACATGTGGGCCTAATGATAAACTCCTGATTTAAAATGGCGCTTTAAAGCACCAACTTGTGTGGCTCTGTATTATAATACCGCTGTGGTAAAGAAAATATCTTTGCATGCTTAAGAAAGCCTATCTCACAGGGACTATATTGAGACAGTGTTCAGATGTCACTGAGTCATAATTACATACCGTGACTGTTTGCCGGACTGAGACGTGTCCACGTCCTAAGACTAGTTTGCCAGTAATGCCTTTTGCACTTAACTTTCTCAATCTTAGTCTGACCTTCAGAAATGGCCTACAAACTTTGGTCACATGACTCGATTCAAATGCCACTAGGCCAAAACATACCACCCATTTTGAAAGCTCACACACACACACTGCAAAGTTTTCTCTTTCTTGTACAGTCCTTTCTCTTTAGAGTGAGTCTGCCTGTCATTAATGGCCTAATTACCAAATTAAGGTGTCTAAAGTGACAGTTCTCTCTATTATTTGTGTTAATGACCCTCCTCTTAGCCGAGACAGAGCTCATTGTAGAGCCCTTCCTCACTGTCAGCACGCAACCATTCAAACAGTAGGACTCCCTGTCTCCGCCCCTTTCACATGTTCCCTGATACACAGCTTTTACGTTTCTCACCTTCACTCTCGTTGCCCCTGTAATTGCTGACAATTTTCAATACAAATTTTGTTTCATTGTCATTGCGATGAGCAGATATGATGAGAACTGACTTTCTGACAGGTGGGCACTCTCGAATGGGCTGTTTGGCGGCTAAAAGGGGCTTAAGCATGGGAACATTAAGATGACAGTTTTCAGAGTTCCTCGCTATTAGTCATTTTTCTCAGAGTCGAAGTAATAAGTTGGAAAGAAAACGAGTGTAGTTACATACAATTCTATATGCCTAAGTAAATTTGAAATACAATAAAACAGCAAAGCCCTTTTATTTATGAATTACAAACATTGACTATTAATTTAAAAAAGTCCTAACTAAATATTGAGCTGTATAATATTCACTACCATTAATATTCACTACTATTAATGTCATGTTGTCATTCCCAGCATACGTAGCATAGCCTAGCACAGCAGCTCCGCCCTGACCCCTGCACCTCTAGGCACTGCCCCTAGTGCTCTGCTGGCCCATGTGCAGCTGAATCGGAGGTCAGTCACTGGCGCTTTTCGGTGAAGTGTTAGAGGACCATCCCAGACCCCTCTGAAGTGTTTACCTAGCCCCCCGTCCCTCCTTTGCACCCTCCGCAGGCAGCCTGGACTAAGATAAATATTGCCCTTTGCAGAGTGCACTCCGAGGGTCAGACAGGAGCATGCTTCTGCTCGTTGGACAATATTTACAAGAGCAGCAAAGAGGACTTAAACAAGTGTGCGAACAAAAACGTAGTGGACTTAGAATTGACTTTTACACCCTTAGTTTGACTCCAAATACAAGAAGCTTTAGGGAGGGTTTAATGGTGGCTCTTTAAGCACATATTACTGAGCAGAATACAAACGTGACATGCCAAACTTTGCAAATAGTTTACTGTGTTAGCATTTATCAAATTTGTTGAAGCTGCTATCTCTAAACATAACATCAAGTGTATTACCATTTAGTCACCAAGGTATCTAGAAAAACAGAGAGTGTTGTTTGACCTAAAATCATAGGGTACTGATTCTTGGCATGTCTGAGCTTGAGCAAACCTAAATCACTCACAGAGAAGTTCTGTTGGCTCATACATGAGGATTCTAATCAGCAGCATCTTGTAGTCTAACGGCTTCATCCCTGCAGATTCTGACCTGTCCACCGGTGTGCAGCTGAAGAAAGCCACATGTGTTAGCCATAGCATTTTGTTTGCTTACTTTCATACTTGCATTACAGCCAGGTAAACACTGAAAGTCCCCAAACAGACTGTGGTTTTAGAGGCCTGTGGCCATTTTTCTTGGTGCCCCCTCCCAGACTCAAACACATACACACACGCCCTGCAGGTCCTAATAAATATCCCATCACCTGGGGTGACCTCAATATCAGTAGCTGTCATAATACTTCTCGTTTACTTCGATACGTTGGAATGAAATGCCACTCGTAGCTTTTCCTGGCATTGTCACTGTGTACTCGCGTGCCAAACCATTGAGATTCTGGGAAATGTAACCTAAATCATTTGATTTCAAAGGAAAGTTAACAAAACTAAAGTTTCCTGATCCAGTAAATTGTAAATTGCGTATCAAGTTTCAAAGCTGAAGCCCTGCCACTGAGAGAAAATTCTCATCAACTACAAGAAGTACAGTCCTTGGACAACAAAAATAAGTGTGAGGATGCCGGGTCAGAGGTGACACCTAACTGAATGGCCTCAGCAGGATATACTCTCGCGCTAAGACAGGGGGTCTAAAAGAGTAAACAGGTGGGTTCCTGAAATAGGACCCGTTTTCCCACAGAACCAGGGGAACAGCACAGGGGAGCACATCAATAATGATTTATAGTAACCCACAGTGGTCTGACGCCAGCTCCAACAGGCTTACTCCACCTTCACAAAACAAAGTTGTGTCCTAAAACACCAGAGACAACAGCTGCGGGGGACTTCTCATGGGGGACTTCTCATGGGGGACTTCTCATGGGGGACTTCTCATCAGGGCAGTGCAGATGCTTCCCAAAAAACCTTTGTCACCTCATTTCTTTGACAGCCATCAAACCAACAACTACAAAAAAAAAATACTAAATAAAAATCGTCCACTTAGAAACAAAGGCAGCAGGAAGCGTTCCAAGGTCCGAGTGAGTGGGTTGATGATCTGCCTCAGGCTTTAGTCTCAGACTTTACTCATGAATCTTTAGCGGGTCTCTTGAATGGCACGTGGGAGAGCACCGTCGCTTGGGACCCTCTGCTGAAGCACTGGCAGGGTTGCCTCACCACTCCACTCCAGAGAAGAGAACCACAGTCTCGGCGCTTGTTCGCCTGCCAACTCCTGGAGTCCGCAGTTTAATTCATGCCATTGTCGAGTGTAGCCCATTCCCCTTCCCCTCTTCAGCCTTCAGCTCGAGCTGCTGCCCCTCTCCCTGGTCCTGACTGCGGCTGTTTAGCCTTTTTCCTCGCTTCAATAGGGCCAGCGCCGTTGCGTGGGGACAGGATCCATTTGATGTAGTCATTACCTCTATGACCCCTTACTCATGGGTCACGCGGGGTTTGAGAGCGAGAGCCCGTTATGGGCCCTCCTCCAGTGTCTTGTGAACCACCGTAAAAGCGGAATGTACGCCTATTGTCGGAGTTGCCCATCCCCCTTTCCCCTCAGTAACAGGGGGCCCTCATACCAGACTGTTGGGTATTCTCTCTCTCTCCCCTACCCCCTCCTCTCTGTTGCTATCCCGTAAATTGAGCCTTCCCTTTGGAAGCACTAATTAAAAGCCTAATCTTCTCTTCCTTTGGAAAACAAGAGCTGAGGGGCAGTGTTTCCTTAGAATGCTTCATTATCTATGTGTCCAATGGTGCTGGGTATAGCAGCTGTGCGCTGGATTGTAAACGCTTTAAAAAATAATAGCCTCCAATAAATCATCATACTTTAGCAGAGAGTCTGTGTGAGGCGGCAAGCTCGGGCCAAGACGCCGCGGCTCAAAGCAAAGCGTTTCTTCTGTTGTTGTTATGGTGGTTGGAATTGTACGTTCTTTGAAATATGGAGGGTGCAAATGGTGAAGCCAGCAAGATCCAAGTGCAAGAGCCAATAGAAGATGGTGGTGAAGGGAAGTTGAAGCCACGGGGAGTGACGCAGTCACAATGGGGAAGCATTTTAATGAGGCCGTCGCGTTGTCAGTGCCATTGAAACGGCCTTACTGACCCAGAGCCCCACATAATGGATGTTACACATGGAGGACCAGGACTAAGTATTTTGCCTTGATTACGTTCCTGGACCCAGGAAGTCAAGAAAGACTACATCTGTGCATAGCTGACCAATAAGAAGATGCAGAAGGATAATAGCTGAACACAGGTTTAATGAATAGGGCAGATAAACAGAGTATGAGTCTGGAAGCTTTTGTAGGCATGAATGCAAAATGAAGAGTGGCAGTGAGAGAGGGGGAGAGAAAGAGAGAGAGAGAGAGAATATACAAAGCACCTTAACTTTGCAGACTGTTGTCTAAATTCAATAGTTTTTTTCTAAATGCTGGAAAGGCACCACAAAACAAATGACTTTGTGACTCTCCAGCTGTTCTTCGCTTGGGTTTTAACAGCAAACCTTTCCCCCAAACCCCCTGGATGCCGGAGCCTTCGCTAGGATTAGCCTAGATAGTAAAATGGCCTCTTTTATGTAAATGGACCATTGATCTGACCATATCTTATCGCAGAATGTCGTCCGTCTCTCCTCAGCTCTCGTTCTCGTGTATTTCCTTTTCCCAAAGGAACCCTGCATGGAGGGATCTCAGCACAGGTTCAGTTCCAGCTGGGATTCCCTCTGATGAGTCCCACTCATGTTCTTTGACTGTCTGAGAGAGCACTTTTCAGTGATCCAGGAGTGCTGAAGCAGCGCTGATCGTCACATGAATGCAGGGATGTTTGGACATCCATTGTGCCAGCAAACAGGCTAAAGAGCAGGACAGGATACTCCCGTGAAGACATGAAAGCTTTTAGGAAGGGGAGTCTCACGTTGGGAGCTCTTTATGGCATATTAACCAATGCCGTTTTCATAGAGATTCTCTTACTGTGGAGAATGGTGGTGGAATTCCAGAACATTAAAAAAAACAGCAAAACAGTAATTCACAAAGAGCATAAATCTGTTTACCAGAGGATGCGTAAGTGCCATTTCGAATGCCATAAATTGCACTGGTAACCAGGAAATTAGTTGCAGTGAGACACTAAAGAATGACAGAAGTGAGAGGCTTTGGTAAAACCTGTTTTAATTTAATGACTAGGGTCCTTTCCCAAAGCTTTTGCTCATAATTGAATGCCAAGGTTGTTATTTCTCCAACTCTGATGATAATGGACATTTTTTTTTCTGCAGAAGTAATTGCTTAATCTTACAAGACCCATGAGTATAAAAGTGCTTTTAAGCATTCTGGTGATAAATTAGGGCACCGGCAGATGTGTGATTAGCCTTACGTGCAATTAGTCTTTGAGAAAACCCTTATCATCTTGTTAGCACCACAATTACGCCAATAGCATGCTAACGTGGTAAAATGCACAAGAGCGTCGCATCTAAGTCTTTTGTTACTAATGTTGCCACAGACTTGTATAACATGCTGGTTTGCAGTGATGCATTGGCCTTATTAGCAAGTGACCTTAAGGCCATAGCTGCCCATCACTGATAGCTTTTGTTCCACGGCTGACGTTGCATGGTAGTCTCTGGGCATAATAAATCTCACTGAGGTCTGCACTGCCGTATGAGAGCCAACAACTTGTTGGAAATTATGGATGAATCAGGCCAGTTGTTTGACATGGCTTCAGGTTCCCAGAGAGAAGCCAGCAGAGCTGAGGTCTGTAAACATTAGCAGGAAAGGCTCGTAGGGTCTGCTGAGGATCCTCCGCATCTGGAGCTACTGTATTTATGACAAGGTGGTGTAAACAAATACCAGGGCTGGAGCTAAACTATTCCGTGTTCATTAACAACAGGTAAATCACATGAGATCTTGTGCATCACGTTGTATTGCTTTATTAGGTGAAACAGAAATTGCATTTCTGTAAATATAAATCATATGCAGTGTGTGTGTGTGTGTGTGTGTGTGTGTGTATGCGTGTGTGTGTGTTTGTATCACTCTGGTATTTTGAAGTATTTCCAGTAGTTTTTGAGTAGGTCCAACAGCGGTTCTCTTCTAACTACATGTTCATCCGCAACTGTAGAATTAACAAGCTTAAGTTTAAATGTGGTTTTAATAGAATTCAGGAGAATTTACGCACATAAGAAGTTCCACCTGTTCAGAGTTAGTGTAGCACTATGAGCTAATGCACTTAGCTTTACAAAAGAAAAATAAAACTCAATATCAGTATAATGTATATGTATTTTAGAGTCCCATGGGCATAAAATCAAAAGCCATTCACTTAGTGCCTCTTTTCATACCTGAAAGCTGTTTCCATGCACACCCCTAAACCCATAATCCTTCTGCTGCCACATCTAACACCTTGGGGGTAGGGAAAAACATCACTGCCGACTAAACAGAGATGTTATACAGTGTGCACGTCTCCCAGGTGCGGGATCACCAGAAAAACCCAACCCCCTTTGGCCTCTTACAAATTGCAGACTGTTGCAAGCTGATGTGTATCAGTTGGCAAGTGGGGGGGGGGGGATGCTTATGTTGCTGAAAAAGAAAGGAGAGGCAGGCTACCGGGAGAGGGTTCGGCTTTTCGAGGAGGCTACCACTTGGCCTGCGGTTTCCCAGGGTTCAAGGCAGCTTGGGGACCTGTAGCGGTTGGCATGGCACTGTGTAGTTAGGCCTCTTGCCAGTATATTCTGTTGGAATTTCCTGTCGGAGTTGACTCCCTCCTGCTCACTCCCTCGTTGTTCCCCGAGACTGAGAAGCTGCTGTAATTACACAGTCGCTGCCTGGGCCTCTCAGGATATGATTATTGTTCTTGAGTGCTTCCTCCGAGGATGAGCCATTCTCACTGCCTCGCTCGGACATGAAAAGTGAACGTTTTTTCCTGAGCTTTGAGACCCGCGGCCGACTGTTGTCCCACACCTGGCGTTACCTTTAAAAGGAGATCCAATCCTGGCTTAATCCTGCTACAGAAACAGTAGCTGTTTCTCACCAGGTCTTTTCAAGATGTCTGACAGAATGTGTATAGCAGAATGTGTGTAGCACTAGTACTGCATAGGCATCAACATAAAACACACTCTCATTAACCAAAGCCATGACCGTATCCATTATCTGCTCTGCTTAAATCAGCACTAGACTTATACAAAATGACATACAATCCTCTGCAAAACAAATCGGGGAAATGTCTCATCAGAGAGGCAAGCGTGGTCTAGCAGCTAGCGCTAAAGCTAATAAAGTCTGTCTGTCTGTACTGGTAGCTGAGAGGATCCACGCCGTGGGGACTGGGGCAGCGCCGGCCGCGTGACTGCACCTGCCAGCTCTCTGGGGCTTCGCCTTCGGTTCCCTCCTTAGGCTAAGAACAATAGGCCTGTCTGGGTGATGGAGTAAGTCTCCTCAGCCAATCCCTGCATTGCAGCTCCACCCACAGACACTTCCTGTTGCGGGCCCTGCGGCTGTTAGTGGGGAAGACCGTCCGCTCAGGACGCGCTTGTTGTGTTGTGAGCTAACAAATGTTTGTCACTGTGGTCGTTGTGTATTTATGGTATTGGAAACTACATGGCCAGACTCATGCTGTGAAGTGGTTTAATGAATTTCCTTTAGCAGATTTCTTAACGGAGCTCCAAAATGAATTTAAATGACTTTTAGGAATAAATGACTGAGGTGTTAGGCAGCCCTGTAGGCTGAAGCCAGCTATGATCCCTCAGCCCTCCAGCCAGCCTCCATCATTCTTAATGACACAGACAGCCCAGAAGGCTGCCTCCCCCTTGCCAAACACGTCCAGCTCTCACGCCGGCATGCCGCAGACGGACTTGGCCATAGTGCGCATGAAGGGGTTATGCATGTACACACTCCGTCTCCCACATACCCTTACAGATAGGCTCATTATCCTGCAAGGGCAAGAAGAAACCTCTCTCTCTCTCTCTCACTCACTCTCTCTCTCTCCGTCTCTCTCTCTCTCCATCTCTCTCTCTCTCTCTTCCTCTCTCAAGGACAGAGAAACTAACTTAATGGCACAGAGGAGGAATAAGCTCAGACGACCAGAACCTGAGAACATGTGGTCACTTTTTCCTGAAGGTCTCCAGGCTTTATGAGGGAGAGTTTTTAAGACGCCGTCCTCATATATTCTACAGATGCAGCATAATAACGATGTTATCCTGCTTGCCTGGCAGTTGCATTTTCCATTACTGTTGCACAACAACACCGACAGTGATCATTTTTCCAGGACTGATTTAATAGACACCAAAGATGCCTATGTGCAGAACAGATAATTGCAACATCCATGGTCCACACACAGACTGTTGTACTGAACCCTTTTTCAATACAGCTGTAATTTGTTCTATTCTGCTCAGGCAATTAACTTAACAATTAGTGAATTAAGTGTGATAGTAAGAGGAGCATCTCTGAGAAAAGGCTTTGACCCAGAGGCTTAGCACTCCATTAAAGGACTGGGTCTCTCGACCAGCGTGCCCAGACGCCCAGAACCAGAGCCCATCACACAGAGGGTTTGATGCCTTTTAAGGATGACCCCTTGGCTTTTAGCACTCTGGGAGTAAAGTCACGCGTGCTTCAGAGTCATCAGCGTCAGAGAGCGATGGTTCTGGAATGCTGACTCACAGACACCTCCTCCTGGTGCGGCCCCACCGGTGAGAGGCCTGCAGCACTCCAAACCCCCCCTCCTCCCCCGAGGTCCTCTCAGGTAGAGATAACGATCACAGATCTTCTCCCCGTCTCTGCTCGTGGGTCATTCCCGCTGCGTGTGACACCAAGCGACCGTGAACGTTCGTGAGGAGCGGGTCACCGATGTGGGCCTGGTGCAGCGGGACCACGCGGCTCACACGGCCGTGGAATCAGCCAACGGATGGGGCAGCACGTTAGACAGGGTGAGCCATGAGCCAAGAGACAGGGAGGAGAGCTTCTCCGATTCTCAGGGAAGTGATTTAAGCTCTTCTGGAACACAGGTCTGACTGATACTCCGCCCCCTCTCAGACAGGAATGCACATAGACTCCGGGGTTCTTGTTTCTTCAATAATTGAACCTTCACTGACAGTCAGCGGCACCCTTTACCTCTTGACTAAGCGTGAACAGTCTGACATGAGTGGAGTGAAGCTTTTGGTGAGTTTTTATTTGTCGGGCCGACACTCCGATCCTCTTCCGGTTCGCTCTGGGACCAGAATAAGGAGACCTTATTAAAAAGCAATGTGCGATCATTCATGACCATACCTTTCTTTCATCACTGAGAGCGCATGGTCTGTTTTCTGTATCTGTGTTTATTGTGAGTGTTTGCTCTTCATTAGTCTGTGGGCCCATTCTGTAGCTATGCTGAGCCATTGCCTTCACATTCCCATGTTTCCTGAAGAACCAGCGCGTCATCGATTACGCTCTCTGCCTTGTTGCCTCATTGCCTGCATGTGGCCTGTAAATAGAGTTAACAGCGAGCTGGGGCTTTTTTTCTGTTCTTTTCTGCCCTTGCTGTCGTGTTGGTTCGTGTTTTGACAGTGCTTCTGCCTTGATTCACTCTGTACTCGCACTTCAGTTCAAAGAGGGCCCTTGCAGGTCTTTGTCAGAAACCCAGTTCAATCTGTCTTATGTTGAAGATGTAGGATCTCACAGAGTTACTTTGATTATTTATTTATCCCACTTCTCCTGTGTGATGCTGCCAATATCTCATACAAGCGCCTTGCTGCCTCTGGAAATTCATGTGAGCAGCATTGTAGCCTCTTTTACTCCCTTTGAAAATTTTTTATCTGAAAGCCCGACACTTATTTGAAGTCTCCTTTTTTCTCCTGTTCCCCCATGTTCTATTTCTCCCTCTCTCTCTCTCTCTCTCTCTCTCTCTCTTTCCTCTCTCCCACACCACAGCTCCTCCTCTGTTCCCGACCTTTCACACGCCGATCCCCATCGACATGCGGCACCACGAGGGCAGATACCATTATGAGCCCCACCCTCTTCATGCCATGCATGGGTAAGTCTGCCACGTCTTTGAACCCCAAGGTCCTGCTATCTGCAGGGAATTTGTAACTATCCCCAACACCATGGGAACCAGATTAAAGCTGCTTTGTTAACGGCTGAACAGCCAACGCACTCCAGAATGGCCACTGTGATGACGCTGGCCAAGTGTGGCGGTTCACGTTCAGGCCAGGAGACCTCACTGCTTCACCACGGGCTGAGGGGAGAGCTCCCATGTCGAGAAGCACCGCAAAACAGCGAATGAAACATGGAGAGAAAGGTGATGGAGGACAGTCTGTTTAGCACAGAGCTGACAGCATGTTAACATTCCCACCCATCTACTATCTCTCCCTCACATATTATTTCATTGTGTCGGACAGCTTTGCGATTCTGGCTTGCACTGAATCAAGGGAGCCTCTGCCAATTGACATCCTCTTTCAATTTGTGGGGGCTTTATGTATGAGCAATTGGTTACACACACATACACACGCACACACAGAATCAAACGTGAAGTGCACATGTAGCAATGGTGTGAGGGTGAGGTCACAAGACTGACCCCGTCAGCAATCCTCCTCTTTGTAGTACTGGATCTGTCAGATTGACCTTGATCACTTCAAAGGCCGCCTGGACCTACGAAGTAGCCGCACGGTGAGTCGAAACATGCAGATAAGCGCTACCCTTAAAAGTCTCCAGCCAGCTCGTTCAAATTTTCAACCTCTCACAAAGCTCACAAGGGGAGTTGCAACAGCAATCAATAGAATTGTGCATCCCCGTTTCCATGCACAGATTTGATGGTGATGTGTGGTGTATGCCTAGCAGCAGCAGAGCTATTTATCACCGAGCGGAGACGAGCCGTACTCTGTACTCCTGCCCGCCTTGATTAATGTGACTTGCTCTTGACAGAGGCCCCCTAATTCATCAAGACCTTGACGTAGCTGTCTTTTTTTTCCGCCTGCGCCAAATTCACCTAATTACAACGTATGTCGCACAGCAAATTAAGCGCGCTGTCAGTGGTCGGTGGGACCAGTGTTTTGTTATCTACTGCAACTCGAGTGCCAGGGGGTCCAGGCCTCGACCGCTGAGCATGTCTGCTCCGTATGCTTCCTCTCCATCACTGTTTGCATGTAACATAATGAGAGGCTGGGTGTTATGTCAGTGGCGTCACCCAGAGGCTGCGTTGGGCTCTGGTCCCACGTGAGGGACGAGCTCCAACATTTTCACACCGCTGCGTAACGGTGATGGCGGCGTTTGTAGGACACCTCGTTAGGGCCGCTCTAACGTCGCTCCTCTGTTCACTACACGCAGTCCAATCACACTTGGATTGGTGACCTTATGAACAACAACTCCATTGTTGGCAACGGTAAGTGGACGTTTTTATAAAGGATGTCTCCGTAATCTTACAAATGACATTTTGAGCATCGCTCTGAGGACAACGTAACTCCAGACAGCTTCAGTGCATCACCAGAGGGCTTGCAAAGCACGCCTGACAGAGTCCAAGTTATGTTTGCCAGTATTTAAACGTGGTAATTAGTGTCAAAAAAACACAGCTTTCAGTTCCTAGAACCTCAGCAACAGCGGTGAATGAGAAAAACATTCAGCCTCCCTGCACTTATTTATTTATTTATTCATTCATTCTATTTTCATTTATTCATTTCTTTCATTGATTTATTGACATTTTAGCGTGGAGGTTTGTTCAAGGTTTCCTGTGGGGACGTCGTTACTGGTCCCACAGGCCCTCCGCAGTACCAGAAGAGCCCGCTTACCCTTCAGTCCTGACCCGCTTTAGGGTCGGGACGGTTCTGCCTGCTTGTTTTTCCGACTAACGTAAAGCGTCCTTGGGTTGTGAAAGGCACTCTAGAAACTGAACGTATTTTTTCTTTTTAAATTATTCTGCCTGTTGTTGTTGACGCATGTTTGGTTTTGTTAGTGGCACTGCTTTCTGCGTCCTCCGCCGCTAATGCAGCATAGCAAAAGACAATAAAAACCAGGGCATAGACCAGTGATGCGCATGGCAGAAGAAGCCATCCAGTATGTAAATAAACCTTATACAAACCCACATGTTGTCTAATAATCCTGGAGTATGTCCACAACAAACCACTGGAGCATGAATATATATTGCACTGGCCATTAAAAGGGTAAATAATGCCTTAAATCTGGCACAAATGTTTGTTTTGGGGTCGCCCTGAGGGTTTGGCACAAAGCTCCAGTGTGTTTAGAGTAAAGTGAGCAGGCTGCTGAGGTCGAAGGCCACGAGGCACGTTGAACGCTGCAGTGGGGATTCACTGGCTGTATTGCGTAGGGACTGATTTATACCCGAACACCTGACCACAAGACTGACGACACTGTGTGCAGGCTGTAATTCGCCTCCACTGCCAGCGCAGAAAATAACAGGAAGCACTTCACTCAGCAAAAACATACCTGCGAAGGGGGAAGACGGGTGGGTGGGTGTTTGGGTTCTTGGGTTGTAGATCAGTTTAAGGGATTCACCAGCCAAAGTGTTTCTCGGTTTCACGTGAATGACTGTTTTGCATAATATTTTTTTGTAAGCTTTAATAGCTACGGCTTTGCTCACATGGGTACACAATGGGGGGAAATCGGTAAGGCCTTAAGCCAGTAAACACAGCGTATGTCTGCCAGAACAGAGGCCTGCAGTAATGCAGGAGGGCTCACAGAAGCCCTGCAGATACAAGCACTCTCCATCCCTCCTTCCCGAACTGCAGATTATGTGATTGTAAAACAAAACTGTCATTCATTTGGCTCACACTGCCATGAGCCACCCAGGGCACTGTGATGAAACCTTCTTAATATCTTCAGGTGTCAGCCCTCAGAACGCTCCAGAGCATAGCTCGTCTGTGACTAAGGTCTCTTTAAGCTGGTCAAGTAACATCTTGTCAGAAAGAGGGTGGAATAACATGATTTCAGTAATTGCGTCTGTCAGAAGGGCCTCCCATTCCCAGTCCCCAGTGGGCCTGCCTCTTAATTATGGCTTATTATGCAGGACTCAGACAGGCACTGTGTAGTTTTCCTGATTTATTTTGTGCTAACAGGTTATGGTGTAATTTTTTTGACGGTTTGGCAAATGATGTAAAATATGGCATATGGGAACTGAGAGTTCACAAGTGTATAGTGGCTGAGGTCTGACTTGTCTTGGCTTGGCTTCCTTAAATCTAGGACTGTTTGTCATGTTGCATGATTGTTTTGTCAATGATGTTGAAAGACGTTTGATAACTGAAGCTAGTAACAAATGAAACATTTCCAGGTTAACTATGCAGCCTAACTTCAGAATGTGCTCTCCAAGGTCACATGAAAACATCCCAGGCATTTGTGTTGAACATTAATCATCCATCACCAACTACTGATTATGCTTTGCCTGCAGGCCTCCTGTGCAAATGTGAAAAAAATATATTTATAGATTCCGTCATTTGAAAGCAGGTAATCCTTTATTTTTTTAACACAACACTTATTTAAAGCATCAGCTTTCTGAATTCTTTTTTGCAGCTGATTGATTTGGGGTACCTAAACCACACAAACACCCAACCCCACTTCACCCGAAACCCCAGGGTTCTGGCTTGGCCCTGCGGATTCTACCACCTGCACCACTGTGGTTTCTTTGGAGAGGCGGTCAGGGAGACTGTGGTTCAGTAATTAAGATCAGGAAGGGGGAGGAATGCCCCACTGCTAGCAATGTGTGCAATAGGGCTGGTTTGTAAAATTACAGCGTTATTGGAGCTGAACATCAATGCTGTGAACGAATCTCCATCCACCCCCTCCACCCTTGCCCGGGAGGCGGAGGGGAGGGCGGGTGTTTTGTGTATGGACCGTCTGTTTTCTCTCAGCTCCCCCAGAACAGAGCTGTCTTTATGGCTGCCCTTTCAAGGGGGCTGATGGCAGAAAGTTGGCCCAGGCACAACCCTGGTAGTCTGCAGGCGTTTACTGGAAACGGAGCCGTCCTCAGCCTGAACGCCCGGTTAGCCTCCACACACACAGGAGGCATAAGAGAGCGACTGAGATGAAACCCGTCCGTGCCAAGCATAACGCATCTGACACACACCTTTCAGGTAGTCGCCCTGAAGACCTGGCCTGAGCCTCCGAAAGACCTCAGTAAAAGCTCTTGGGAAGTCCAAAATCACCTCCTACACCCACGCGAACCGCTATCAGAGGAGAATTATGGAGTGTGAACTAAACACAACAGAACATATTCAAACGGAAGTTTTGTAGACTGTAATCTTCCTTTGCCTTCTCCAGCACCTCCATTCACAATGAGACAACCATAAACTAAATCCAACACACTGAAACATCTCAATGAGTCACTGGTCTTCTCAGAAACCCACCATGTTTCTCTCACCATGAATAAGACTCCTTTTTTTTTGTCCCGGTGATGTCGTCTTATTCTTTCCAGAGCAGTGAATGGTTGACCTCTTTAATATCATAAAAGCCACATGTCACTGCCGGATCAGCCGCGCACATAGCCAGGCCTCCAAGTGCTGCCTTAACAGAGCTCGCGCCTGCCTTCATTAACGAGGTCATTTCCTTTTCGCCTGGAAAGTGACAGGAAATAAATGGAGTGTGAGCGTGCGTCTCGGCCCGCCGTGTTTAATGCGGCCCCACGTCTCTGCTCGGCCTCAGTCAGTCCGCTGGCTCCTCCAGACCTGGTGTTGAGTTTACGCTAGAGTGCTGAGTTTACTGAAAAGGGCACAGTAAACACCTGTTTTATGTTTTAGTGGGTGTATTGTTGTTAGCGAATGCATCTGTTATTGCCCTACTACAGACTGGCCTGCTAGTTATATTGATTGCTGGCTTGGGTCCCTGTAGGTTCAGTTATGTGAAAAATGTCAGACCTGCATTACGGGGATGGGACTTCGGTCATGGCCACATCTCAGCTCAGGGCATGTTGCAAGAGAAGATGTTTCGCTCTTGTTTCTTTTCGGCGGGAATTTGTGCCATGCGAGTGTTGGTGAGGAGATCGTATGCCTGCTGTACTGGAGTGCACAAGCTGTGTTATTTAGCACTAGGGTTTGGAAACTAATGGGAAACATGTCGTGCAGGGAGGATGGTAAACGAATGCTGCTGCTCGCAATACGAAGACTGTGGCCAGATTTACGTCCACGCTGATAGCAAAGCACGCCAGACCACTTCAACATGTGGAGTTTTAGATGAGATCTCGGCCCAGGCTTGTCCCGAGAACATATGCGATGACAGTTCATATGTCAGGGCGCGATCAGCTACACAAATCGGAAACGAATAGACGTAGCCTTGTTCGTGCCCCCCCCCCAACTCGAAGCCGAGCCTGTTTGCTTTACTGTGTTCTCCCACCCACAGACACATTACCAAAGTCAGATTAGGCTAGCACAGTGTGTCAGATGTATAGATATAACTCTTCAAAAAGACCACGTGTGAGTAAAGATCAGACTGTGGCATAGATCTCCCTTCAGGAGGTATTACAGTTACACTCTGCTTCCTGGACGGCCTTCCTTGGGTGGGCAGACGGCCCAGTTCCCTCAGAGGATGATACATTTATACTCCAGCCTCAGCTCTTAAGGCTATCAGTGAACTTCCTCCCCTGTTCTACAAGCCGACATAGGCAAAAAGTGGCAGCGTGTTGTGGACTTAATAAACAGCCTCGTCTCACCTCTGGAGACGTGTGTGTCTGTGTAGGAGACGCGTTGCACCCAGACACGGCCACTTACACCAGCGTATTACACTTATCTCAGTCTCGACACGCTCACTGCCCAAGGCCTTGGGAAAGGAGGAGCTTGTTGTAGAGGATAATAGCTAGCGTGGGTGTAGTACAAAAATGCCCAGTTCATCATCTATTCATGGCTGATTCGTCCTAAAGATGTGCCCAGTGTTCAATGTGTAAAACGTCCATTGTCGTTGTACTAAAAATGTATAATGGTAGTTAATTGGGGGGTAAGGTGTCTACCAGTGGTTACACTGCCAGTGTATGGTTTTACATGCAGTGAATAAAGGAACTGTGGTTAAGTTACGCTGGCTCAGGTTTATCATGAATCACTTACTAAGCCACTGGCAAAGGGTCTCTCGAGCAGGCAACATGAACCTGTCTTGTAACTGTCCAGCGGATAAAGAGCTATCTCTTCTCCCCCTGCGTCCCTCCCCACTGTCGTTTGCAGGCCTGCTGGATTAGCTGGAAGCCCCGTCATCTCAGATATCCCTCTGTACCGGCTGTCCCCACACGCTGCGGCGGCCGGCGAGTCGCAGTTCAGCTCATCGCACCCCTACGTCAGCCCCCACATGGAGCACTACCTGCGCTCCGTACACACAAGCCCCACGCTGTCCGTTCTGTCAGCTGCTCGAGGCCTGAGCCCACCTGATGGTGAGTCAACCCCACCCACCACCCCCATCCCAAACACAAAGACAAGCACACACACGCCAGAGACACTGATCTGACTCCTGAGGGCTAGCTTTCGAGAATCTTAAATTTGCCCGTTAACTGAATGTGCTCGCGGTTTGAAAACAGCCGCCGCTATAAACTCGTCGTGGTAAAGTCATGGCGCACTGGCCTTAAGCACGAGGCTTAATGGGGTTTGAGTTTACGGTGCACGAGCACACACCAGGATGAGACGCAGGACTCTAATGCTTCCTCTCCTTCACACACGGCAGAGACACTATAAAGCGTGCGACACCACTCTGCCATGTGGAGGTTTACATAAAGGCTTATCTATTCTGTTGTGGCAATTAATCCTATGTCAAATACGCTTTGAAACTGAAAACATTCTCAAGACGTGCTCTTATATGGCATGTGGGAAAGAGGAAGACGCCATAGAAATGGGCGAAGAAAACAGAGCCAAACGAGAATTTCCCCAAATTTAACTCCCTTGCTGACAGCCCCGTTCTTCCAGCCGTGATGGAGTAACAGGTTGGGACGAGTAGGCCTGAATCAAAGATAAATCACCTTCTACAGTCTGTTGGCAGTAATGGCTCTGCGCCTTTACACTTAAATAAGCAATGCGGAAAAGATCGCGTCACTGATTAAATGGCGAGAATGCCATTAAGCCTGAGTGAGCAGCAAAAGCAAGGGCTCACTCTCACCTTCTTCCTGCCCATAACCGGCACAAAAGAAAGCTCAGAAAGACTCGGTCGCGACAAATGTGATTTCTGACAAGTGGAAATGTGAAACGTCGTCGTGATTTTCGCTCGTGGTCCGTTTCCGTTACCCCAAGCCATATTCAGCACATTCCAATGCCTGGGGCCAAGAAAGCCACAAATCTCGTCAGCCTCTTCACGGGGTATCAGGCCCTCGGATATCAGCGGCCGTGCGCTGGATTGAGACATGTGGATCAGGCTGAGACTGGGGAAGTCCCGATGGCCGCCGAGCAGACGGCTGCCCCCGAGGGCTTCTGCAGAGCAGACTCCGCTCCCCCTCACCCCGCACAGGGGCTGCGCCCCGTGACCCCCGGCCAGCATGGAAAAAACAAACGGCCTTGTTCCGCCGTGAACCCAGCACAAACACTCGCCTGTTCTCTTTTGCTGCGCCGCAGCCTAATTGTCTCTGACGGATCAGATGTGGCGTAAATGGCCCAGCGGGCGTGGGTAACGGAACTTGCCGAAGCCCCTCTCACACACTCTGGCGCGGACATGAACGCACTGCTCCTCCGGCACACAGGACGGCGGGTCAGAGGAAATGGGAAGCTCCAAAGGTTCTCCATCCCGGCCCGAAAGAAAACCAAATTCACCTCTTACACTGATCGGTCCTGACGCCTTTAGGTTGCGGTTTACTATGTGCAGGTGTTAACACGTCTTACGTCAGCGTTACAGAGGTGCTTACGGGATCCCCTCTTAGGTGTGTGTGGTGGGCAGGGTGAGGCGTCGTACCTTCATAGGGCATTTGTGAAGACATGGAGATGGTCTCCATGTGTGCGTAAGGGAGCCCGGGGTGTGGGATGCACACTAACGCCCCAGTGTCCTGTCTCGCAGTGGCCCATGAGCACCTGAAGGAGCGAGGGCTGTTTGGCCTTCCTGCCCCGCCGCCCGGGACCAGCCCGGCAGACTACTACCACCTGATGGCCAGTCACCGCAGCCCCTACGGAGAGCTGCTGATGCAGACAGGCACAGCCGCCTCGGCCGCTGCCCATCTGCCCGACTACATCAGCCCAGTGGACAGTGAGTAGACTTTACGTTTAACTTCACCGTTTCCCCCATCCGCACCACACATCATCATACAGTGAGTCATACAGTGAAGCAGGAATTATGCAACTCCAAAGGAATTTGGATTTAAATTAGAAAGGTGTGGTGCACCCTGTGTACCTCGTTTAATCGGTTTTCCGTGTTCCATGTTTTATAATACGGGCCTAAAAATGACCAGCCACTTTGTTTTTAAAATGTAAATTCTGTTTTGCGGCATTGAGTCAGTAGGCTCGCCGAGACGGGATTGGACGATGGGTTGTTGATGCAAACGAGGCAGTCCAGGAATCTGAGTTACGATTGCAGCTACAGGATGCTCCTCAAGGTTGCCACTTCAAAAGGAAGTGCATGTTTTCGTTACATGTGTATAAAACATGACTTGTGGTGAAAACTGTCTATAAACACGAACACGCTCAGAAATTTATGAGCTGGTCCTTTTGGGGCCTCTAATTGGGACTGTGTCACAGGTGTGATGTGTTGTTATAAGTAACGTCCTTGCGCATCCACCATAACCTTAAATGGAGTGCGTGAAAAGGAGAGGGTTTTTTTTTTTTTTTTGCAGAGAGGGCACTGCAGGTTGAGTCCCGGTTTTCATCTCTGCTCTTTGTTTCTGAAGCAGTGTTATGGCAGGTAGGCTGCACCCTCCTGGTGCTTTGAAACACGATACGATTAGTCATGTCGTGTAGCTGTGAGAACAGCCGATCTCTCAAGATGCCGCGTGCGTTTTGGCACGCCACTAGACGGCGCGGCATTGTCAAGAAGGTGCCTGGAGGCGCTGACCTCAGAACGACGTCGCATTCGCCTGTGATGGTGTAATGCGATGGGGCGAAGCCTGGATCTTCAGGTGGGCCTCCAGCAGGCCGCGTGGCTGCGATTTGCGGAGTGGGGCCAAACACCCACAAACACCAACACAGCGCAGTGCTGTGTCCTCCCCGCGCCCGCGTCTTTGGCCTCCGCTGCTGGCCGGATTGATGTGGTCCTGCTCCCGGCATTCGCCGGTCCGGGGCTCACCGCTCCGGGCCCGCAGACACAGGGCCCGCATTGAGCAAGCACACCAGCTAACGGCTCAGTGGGCAAACCTCGGAATAATGGAGCCCCTTGAGTGAGCCTGATAAATATGCATAGCGCAACCCTCAGTTTGTCTTGGAACGGGACGCAGATAAAATTCATATGCATATTTAAAAATCAATTTATGTACTAATAAATTCAGCGGACCCACCACAAGAGCGAGTACTCAGTGAACTCGGAGCACTTCTCTCACTTTTGACGATCCTCGTTTGCGTATTAGCCAGGAAGGGAGAGGTTTTATGTTTGGGCTTTCCTGTAAATGGCGAGCGTTGTTGTAAAAGTGAGAAACGTGCACACGGAAAGTTCTGTAGGCCGTCGTTCGAGCCAACATGTGCAGCAGTGTAAAATTCTCAGACAGCCTGCTGCTCTAAATGCACAGGCGAGTTCAAATGGGACATTAACTGGCACACTAAGACAACGAGTTGGTTAGAAGCAGGTCTCGGTGTGAACTAGACAAAAAGACTCCTTTCAAGTCAATGTTTTCTTTATGTCAGCATTGCTATTTCAGCACCGTTCTTTGTTTCACATCATAAAGACTCAGCGTCACATGCTAAGACCTCAGTTGTCAGGAGCCCCATCCCTTGTGATCAAAATCTAAGCCAGGACTAGATTTAGCGCGTAAAACTGAGTGACTGAGGCCAAGATGTCACATTAAGCATGACGGCATCATTACATTTCAGGCCACGTCACTTCATGTCTCTCCTTCCTCGTCAACTGGATGTTCAAATGGTATAACAATTACAAGCAAAATAGTTTATTAATAAAAACAGAAATAGACTAAATTTGTTACTAGTTGAGTTTCAGCTCGTGCATACACAGATTCACTATGCTGGTGTTTCCATTGCTACCCTTACCTACATCACAGCTGCTGTGTATATTTGCCCTAACAGACTCCGTGGCTTAGAAAGGAAAAACGAAATAAAAATGTCTGTAAACGATGAAGGGAGATGTCACCGGCTACCTCGCTCAAACGCTCCACCACCGAGGTGTGGCCCGTGCCAGCTCCGTGTCCGCGCACTCCTAGCTCGGCAATCACGGCTCCGCGTCTGACGGGCCGGCACGCAAAAGCGATATAAAGGCCTCCGCTAAGAGCGACACGGGCCCGTTTCCAACTCCGCCGGCCACCGCGCGGGGCCGCTTCTGTTCAGCCTTGGCCCTTGGGGTGTGCTTACAGCAGTCCTGTCCCGCGCGCAGTGTCACGGGCGAGATCACTCCGTGCCTTTGAATACCTGGCTCTGGTTGCACAGGCCCCGAAGTCCTCATGCATGGATGGATGCACGCATAAATAAATAAATCAGGCCGTGTCGCTGACTGCCGCCCTGTCCTGGCCCTGAGCGGAGGAGGATCCGCTCGCGTGCCGGGCTCTGGCGGGGACGCTTTGAAGAGGGAGACGGAGAACGAGAGGAGCAGACTGAGGGGTGGACGCGCTTGTGTGGCGGGGGTGGCGGGGGCGGCGGGGACGTGTTCGGGCTCCCATAACAATAGCAGCTGCCAAAGCAAACGTCTGGTGTCCGGCTGTAGGCAGGAACCTCGCACTGGTGGTTCTGGAGCATGTTGGGGGGGGTCAACGTCAGCACAGCGGCACACGCAGGCTGGCAACACACACTCCCTCCCACACTCACACACATGCGTGAATGCACACACTCGCGCATGCTAATGCACACATTTAAAATGCTGTACATATTAAGGCAGAAAGTTAACACTGGAGCGAGACGTGGCATTTTTTTGGACTTCTCTGCTGTGGACATTGAGGCTTTTCCCTCTGTCCTCTGGATACATGCAGCCTGCAGCTCTTAGTTGCAGTCTGCCAAACGGGCGGTGGCTCAGGCGTCCGAAAGCTCGGCCTAATGGACGAAGGTTAAGGGCATCGGGGGCGGATCCGTGCCAGTACCGGCGTTCGGGGCACGGGCTGGAAGTGGTGAGGCCCGCCAGGCGATTAACACCCACCGATTACGTTACTCCGAACCTCCACAAAGGCGTCCTGGTAAAAGCAATGTGGCAGATGCCTGCAGTAATTGCCTCCTCTTTTGTAAACACGCAGAGAGCGCCTGTAATTCTAAAGCCATACATCAGGCCGGCTGCCCAATTAAAGCCGCCTTCCACCCGTTGGCTCCTCCACCGTCCCCGCCGCCCCCACCATCAAGGCCCCGTGGGGCTCCCTCGCACCGCGCTGGCCGGGCCGAGAGGCACGCGGCCCCGCACATCTGCTTTTGCACTCTCGCAGGAACCCACACAGCCCTAAATTAGAGCCCCGTCGCCCGTAAAGACCAGGTCATCCTCGAGTCTGCCGGCTCTCTGTGACCTCGGGCAGGCTAGGCACGCCTCACCCCCCCCCCAAAACACGCTGCTCCTCACGGAGGCGGAGGAAACGGGTGGTGCTCTGCACCCAGCACACACCGACGTGGTAGCACCGAGGTGAGCAGGGATGGATGAGTGTGTGGGTGAGGATGCCCTAATGTGGAGCATATTCAGCTCTGCCTTCTGTGGCTGGAAGGTGCTGCGTGTATCTGATGTACAGTGAAGTGAGCGCAAGATTCCAGCCTTTTTTTCCGTTTTGTTTTGTTTCGCTTTGTTTTGTCCTGGTCCACACACAGATTTCCGTCTCACAAACTATTACCATGTCAATGCAGCGCCAGTGCTACACAGTGGTAATGATACGTGACACATTTATTTAGAAGCCGTGTGGAGGAACGTTCCAGGCGTCCCTGTGTTGTCTTTGCCAGCTCTTTCATAAACACCCAATTCTCCACAGTTGGGTATTCTTTGGAAGCCTGTTGTTATTGTTGTTTTTTTGGACATCACTGACACTGTCTTATGTGTGTCCATGATACATGAGAATGATTTGAAATAAAAGAATGGACAAATGGTTACCACGTTGCAAAGCACTGTCGAGTCTGTACTGTAAACAGTGGGCAGCGGGGAGGTTGGCAAGGGCCTCTGTTTGAAATGTCTCTGTATGTTTGACCTCGTCGTGCCTGCGTTGGTGCTGAACTGAGATCAGTTTCCTGCAGCCATCAGCCCCGCCCACCCCAGCCCCGCCTCCAGAGGGGCTCGATGCCCCCTGCTCTGTTTCTGTGTCCACTCACACGCTGGTGAACGTACAGCACCTGCTGACCTCTGAACAGCTGCCCCCAACCCCCCCACCCCTCCAACACGCACATGCCCATAAACGTACGTACACTGACAATCAAGCTCACGCACACACAGCACAATTCATTCAAGCTGCACTAAATGCCTAATATTGCAAATGCATTTTGCAAGTACAAAAGTAGCATGTGTGTTGAGTGGAGTGTGCGCACAATCTGAAGCAAATCTCAGGGCTGAGGACTCAGGGCTGAAAGTGGAAAAAAAATCTAAGCAACCTTGCAGGTTTTAAAGAGATATTGCTATTAATAATTACACTAAAAGACCACTGGAAAAAAAATGCCATATCAGTTTGATAATCTGTTTTCTTCTCTTGAACAAGCAGCCCACCAGGAAGGGGTAGTTTGTGACCCTTTTCAGTGCCTTTACTCTCTAATTGTGCTCTGAAATCGAAGTTGTTAAATTGCCTTCATTTAGGACTGGTGAGATTGGTATCACTGTAATTACTGTAAACGATTGGGCTGATTAATTATTCATAGCAGGACGCTGAGTTTGCAGGAGTGTGGGAGCGATCCTGGAGATAAAGGTAGGTGAAACAAATCTACCCCCACTAAGAGCTCACGTGTGTGTGTGTGCGTGTGTGTGTGTGTGTGCCTTCCCCAGTGTCACGTTTCCCCAGCCCAAGGCTGACACCCAGGTTGAGCCGAAAGCGGGCGCTCTCCATCTCACCCATGTCGGACGCCAGCATCGACCTGCAGACCATGATCCGCACCTCGCCCAACTCACTGGTGGCCTACATCAACAACTCGCGCTCCAGCTCCAACGCCAGCAGCTCCTACGGACACCTGTCCGTCGGGGCCATCAGGTACAAGTCAGGCCCGGAGGATCCAGCATCCAGCACCTACAGTGATTCCCCTGCACAAACACAGGCGCGAGTCGCGTTTAAGCAGCGGAATCGACAAAATGTGCTGGACTGAAGTCCTCCACGATCAGAGCTGCGCCACCTTATCTGCGTGATCTGTGTCCTGCAGTAACTCCAACCCCTCTCTGCCCCTCCCAGTCCGTCTTTTACCTTCCCCCACCCCATCACGCCCGTGGCCTACCAGCAGCTTCTGTCCCACCCGAGAGGACTCAGCGCTCTAGGACACACACCCCACCTGCTGCAACCCTCTGCCTCCTTCAGCGCCCGCCAACCCCAGCTCTGCCCCGTGGCCCACAGCGGCAGCGGCAACCCCGGCACGGAGGTCAACCAGGTGAGCCGGCCCACCGTCAAGCTGCTACCAGAACCGTTCGACGTACCGGGAAAAGCTCAGGGCAGCTTGCCAATAAAAAAAACTCCCTTTTCCTGGGGTTTCAGGCATTTGTTACATATGTGCGCTAATTTTAGAATTGCTTATTCATACGTGTTTTTTCCATAAAGAAATCCGAGGGCTAAGGCGCCCCTCCCCCACTGCTGTGTGATGTTCATCATCCAAGATTCTAAGTGTTTCTTCCACCTCCTCTATCACTTCCATATAAACATTATGGCCGCCCAGAATGTAAACTTCCTCCAAGTCTCTGACCCACTCTCATCATATCCAGACACCCACTAAATCCATTTTCATTCCATTTCTATTTCACAACCCCAAAACACACACACACACACACACACACTTTAGCAGTGATGAGAAACACATTTCCCCCACTTTTCAGCAGGGCTGTGTCAGAGTTATTGAGTTATTGGAAGCAGCGGCCTCTGCAGCTCTCCGGGGGCTGGGTGGGTCTTGGGGAGCAGCGCTGACTGCAGACGCTGGTTTGCCCCTTGTCTGCGCGGCACGTCTCTGGGTTCGGAGCGCCTGGCGCGTTGCGTTGGGGATTAATCCTCTGATCAAAGGCCACAGCAGCATTCTGTGGGTTAGGACGTCTCCCTTTTTTCATATTCCCGTGTGACGGAGGCGCGAGGGACCAGTCTAAACTGTTTAGTCTGTGCAGTGGGTCGCCTGTTGAGTGATGGGATCTGGAGTCTGGAGCCTCGGCGGGGGCAATACCACCCCTGCCAGCAGCCGCCCGTGCCCACGCTGTCCCCACGCCCTGCTCACACCGTGCCCATGCTGTCCCCACACCGTCACCACGCCCTGCCCACGCCGCGCCCACGCTGTCCCCACACCGTCCCCACGCCCTGCCCACGCCACGCCTACACTGCTGTCCCCACACCGTCCCCACACCCTGCCCACACCCCGTGCCCTCCAGGCCCCCCGTCTGCTCCTGCCTCCTTCAACCTTGCCATCCTCTCCTCTTCTGCTCTCAGAATGCTGGAGGAGACTCGGCCGTCAGCAGCACCGTCAACCCCACGATCACCAAGAGGTCAAAGGTGAAGATGGAAGTGGACGGGCCACGCCCCATCTCTCCTTGCTCTCAGGTACTGAACGTCTGCCAAGGTTTTTACGTTACCCTGCAGGTTCATGTAGCTCGGGCAACCTTGCCTTTACCGTGAATATCTGTCTGCTATCTATGACGAGGATTAGGTACCTTGTCTGAGTCAGGAGTCCCAGACACCTCTATCTCTTCTCACAGTGCTCACAGGGAGAGAAACATTCACATGTGATAAGTCACAGGCCAGCTACTACCCCTCTCGAACCTTGTAAACTATGCCAGGGAGCACTGGTCCATGTGACAAATAAGTTAAACATTATTGCCCTCTGAAAAGTCTCTCACACTCCCTGTCTCTCTTACACTCCCCCTGTCTCACTTACACTCCCCCTGTCTCGCTTACACTCCCTGTCTCTCACACACCTCTCTCTGCTGCTTCCTGTTTGACGATAACTCCCACCTCCCCCTTGCTCTCAAATGAGTCTCTCCTCCTCTCCTTTCTCCTCCTCTCTCTCCTTTATTTTCTTCTGATGAATTCGGGGCTCGTCTGCTGCGCGGGTGAGCCGTGGGGCACGTGTGGTGATGGTTGGGCAGACAACCATGCAGGAGTGAGCACGGAGGGCGAGCCCTCGCCCGCGTGCGCCCACGTCCCAACTGCCTGGCACCGCATGCCCGTTTCACGTGGTCACACGTGGCTGTACTCCCCTCCGCTTTCTGTCATTCGTCTGCTAAATAAGCCCGTGCCTTTCTTGAATCGCTATCAAACAAAACGAGTGGGTGGAGTGTGGGGGGGGGGGAATATTGGATGTGGCTGTGAAGCATTCCATACTCTCGCCACATTAGAGAAGGTTTGGCCCATTTAGGTTTAATGCAGGAATCATTAGAGCTCAAAAGCATTCTGAACATTCCCAGACCCAGAGAGAACAGCGGGTTAGAAAACAGTGCTGGGAACAACCTGGGGATTTGTACAGCACTTAATGAACACCTGCAGTAGTAGAGATCAGCACCCACAGTCTAAAAAGAAAGAGCTTTCACCAATCAAGTTATGGACTGCACAGCAGGTCCTGGATCAGTGGCTGACTGTATGAAACGGTCCGCATGGTGGTAGTCTTGTTCTCTGAGTGGTGATTCACCTCTGCAGGACCACGTGGAGCTGAGAGAGGAGCTGGACAAGGACGAGTGCAAGCAGGAGCCGGAGGCCGTGTACGAGACCAACTGCCATTGGGAGGGCTGCTCCAAGGAGTTTGACACACAGGAACAGCTAGTGCACGTGAGTGACGCTCCTGCACGTGAGCCAGCCCACGTGACCTGATGCTACTGTGACTAATGTAGGCTCCTGTACGAGCTCGAGTGGAGATCAGTTTCGCATGAAGCAAGAATTAGAGTTGCTTTAATATCTCACAGAAGTATGATTTCCTCAGCGCGGGATTAGTGTGTTGTATTACACGAAAAATTACGAGACAAAACAACAGCGACAGAAGTAAGGAAGATCATAACATGCCACGCGTCTGATGCCGGAACACGTCCCCTCATTAGACGGGGCCATGCGAGAGTCTCGTTCAGGCGGCGTTGTAACTGATCTCTTCCTGTTGCTGACACGTGCGGAGCTAATGAGCACATCAATACCCGCAGAGGTGCAAGCAGTCCTGCTGCAGCCTTCTCGGCTCACGCGGGCACACGTGCACACGTCCACGCTTTCTCACACACACTCGTGCCCTCTGTCTGTGTACGGCCTCTGGCCTTTGACCTCGCCTGAGGCCCGGCAGTAAATCTGTCGTCATGCCGGCAGCTCTGGCGCGCTGCTGCCGTTAGGAGACACTCGAGCGCTGCCCCCCTCGGTGATTAACAGCTCCAGATCCGCACCGCGACACAAGCACTTCGAGCCAATCCGACACCATCCAGGCCCAGGTTCACAAAGTCCGCACCACTGCTCCAGGAAAGTCCCGGCCGTGGAGTACGTGGTCAACAGGGCTTCGTGGCCTCCGGCTGTGGTTCCCATTCAGCTCTGCCCCTACAGCAAACGCCCAGGCCAGATCTCAAGAAAAACCATCTTACTGTGTCAGTAATGGATGCGATAGGATTTCTAGACAACCCATCCAGGCAATATTAATGGCAGGAGTGCAAACACACCGTGTCTCGAGATGAGCAGTTGTTTGGAAGGGCAGAGTCTGTTGTCCTGCAATAATTAGATTTATGAGAAAGCAGATCAGATGGTTAAGGGGGAGGCAGAGTGAGTGGAAAGGGTGAAATTATTGGCGGGGGTGTATTATTGAGTTTAGAGACCAAAGCGGTATGGCCTACAGCACAGCCCTCCCCACCTCTTAGGTCCAAAGGCCTATGCTTTTTCCATGCAAGCTAAATTACACACCTTGAGAAAGTTAAATAATGGCGTGTGAGTTTGGTTTTATTTGCTCCGAGCAAGCCTTCCTCCATAGCTCCAAATTGTGGTTTTATTCTGTAGGACTGAAACTGGAAGTACATTCCTAGCCACACACACACACACACACACACACTCCTCTTTAGAAAGAGCCCAGAGAGACTCAAATCACTTCCCAGCTCTGGAGGACGACACACCTTCATTATCCTTGTATCCTGCATTCCATTTTGATCCTGCACACAATTCACCAGGTGGGTGAACTGGGAGAGTTCAGGATCAGTTTAATTCAGCTCTTTAAGGCCCGGGGAAAGAAAAAAAAAACAACGTACAGCAGAAGCAGAAGCGGTAGCTTTTACCATCCTCTAGTTCGAGACATCCAACTGACACGAAACGTCATTGCGTATTAGATCATTTGAAACTTCAACATTTTCAAAGGTTTGCAGATGCTTGAGTCATGTCCAAGGGGAGTTGGTATTTGATACTGATGGATCTTGTTATGGTATGGGGACTTATATGCCCTCACGTTTGCAGAATACCCTTCATAAGAATGTGTGATGTATGAGAAGAGATTCCACTTCTCTGGTGCAAGCATGAAGCAGCCCATCCCTCCCCCGCACACACACACACCTTATTGTTCGAATTGATGAATTGATGGTCACAGGTTCTTCTGATGGATGGGGCTTTCATTTCACGCCATCGGCCAAAAGTCCCACGTTTTAACCTTTGAAAGAGGACGTGTGCCACGGGGCGACGGCCTGACGGCTGCTCTTCTCTCCTCACAGCACATCAACAACGACCACATCCATGGGGAGAAGAAGGAGTTTGTGTGTCGCTGGGCGGAATGCTCGCGTGACCAGAAGCCCTTCAAGGCCCAGTACATGCTGGTGGTGCACATGCGGAGGCACACGGGCGAGAAGCCACACAAGTGCACGGTGAGTGGCATCCCACTCACCCCACCACTCGACAGGCCTCCTCCACCTGACCACAACACACACACACACACGCTCATGCTCCCACTGTAAATTAATACACATTTCTATTTATAGTTTCCCTAAAGGAGCTGGGTGGTGCAGCCCAGGTGTAGGCTAGCCCAGTAGCCTCATTCTCGCCAGTGTCAGTTTACATTCCACCTACTGGTTTCTGCTCATTCCCATCCACTGCTCTGAGTTTAAACTTGAGGTGATGTGGCATTGGCTTAAATTTGCGGAGTTCTCTACCTTGACGCGAGTAGCCAGAGATCCTTCTAGAAGTTCTTAGTGATGACTGACAACACAGAGGCATTATTAAAGTCTGTTGAAGGGAAGGGGTCCTTATTAAAGCATCCAGCCAAACCAGTGCCCTCAGAATGCACTGTGAGAGCAACAGATTTCCATTACTTTCATATCAACTTTTTAAAGCCTTTTTTGTATGATTGTATAGAAATTAAAGCCAGCACTAGTTGAATGCAATACTCCTATAAATGAACCAAAGAGCTGAATGAGCAGAGAGGACATTCATCATCAAGGCTTAATAGCTGTAACAGGTCTCCACTGATCGTGCTGCTGATGTGTGTGTGGTGCGTCTTTCTGCTTCAGCTGAATGTCCTCCGCCTCCTCTCTCCCAGTTTGAAGGTTGCTCCAAAGCATACTCCCGCCTCGAGAACCTCAAGACCCACCTGAGGTCGCACACGGGAGAAAAGCCCTACGTGTGTGAGCATGAGGGATGTAACAAGGCCTTCTCCAACGCCTCGGACCGGGCCAAGCACCAGAACCGCACGCACTCCAACGAGGTAGGACCGACACGCGGGTGCAAATATAACCCTCCTGCTTTGATCTGAGGAGGAGACCACAAACCATTTACTGATAGAAATGGATGCACCATATAAAGGTTTAATTTTAACGCATTGTTTATGGTCAAAATTTATTTACAGAAGAAGCAAACTTGTATATTCACAGACGTGAACAAAGAAACACAGTGTCTTCCACTGTACACTAATATTAAACCTTCTTGCAGAAACCATATGTGTGCAAGATCCCAGGTTGCACGAAGCGCTACACAGACCCGAGCTCTCTCAGGAAGCACGTGAAGACAGTTCACGGACCAGACGCGCACGTCACGAAGAAGCAGCGCGCAGACGCTCCCGCCAAACCTCAGCCCCCTAAAGGGAGCGGCGAGAACGAGGCTGGCACCAGGCATGCTGGGAGAGGAACCGAAGGGTCAGCCGAAGCCAACAGCACCTCCGCTGGAGCGGAAGAGCGACTGCAAGTCAAGACGATTAAGACTGAGAACACAGCAGTAAGAGCTCTAATTCATTCACTGCTCTGTATTAAGTACTCAAGTATGTGACATTTAGTAGCACGCTTGCTTCAGTCTGATTTCACTGGCAGGCTTTCTAATATACTAATACCATTTCATGTCCTCAGTGGTGGTTTGCTAATTTAACACTTATTGAATGACTCTTAAATGTTTCTCATGCTTTAAATCTAATGGACAGGCTTTACGCAGGTGAGCACACTCTATATCCTGTCTTCTCCTGCATGCCCGACATCAGTGCACCTTAGTAGCGCAATTTGTCATGGTTCGTTAGCTTCATTATGATACACATACAACAAAACTATGGCCACAAAACTATGCTTAAAACGATCATCATTTTCATTTTAAAAAACGTTTATTTCTTGCATGTTTCCATTTTGGCCCGAAACTGAATTTTTACACGCGCGTGTGTGTGTGTGTTGTTCTTCTCACATCATTAGCTCTTTCCATCTCTAACTAACATAAAGACGTCCATCTTATCCCACCATATTCTGTTCTGGTCCTCTATTGCCAGGGGATCTGCCAGTTTCCTCTGTAGTACAGCGATAAAAGCCATTCTATAATTAATATTCAGAGGCTGGGACCACAGTGTGGAGACTGAACAAAAACCATCAGCAGTCATACTGTGATCAAGAATTTTTAGCTTGGACAACTCATTCAATTCACTGCATACTTTTCTGCCAGAAAGCAAAACAGACATGTGGCTATATATATATATATATATATAGTAGTATAATGTGTTTGCTGGCTGAGTTCAAATAAAAAAAGGCCCAATTCTTTCTTGTCTTTTGTAGATGTATCAGTCCAGCCCTTGTGGCCAGTCATCATGTAGCAGCGAGCCATCACCACTTGGTAGCACCACCAACAATGACAGTGGAGTAGAGATGGCCGTGCACAGTGGAGGCAGTTTGGGGGACCTGAGCGCTCTGGACGACACTCCTGTGGTGGATTCCACCGGTTCTCCGGGGATGTCAGCGGGAGTTGGCCTGCAGCTGCGTAAGAACAGGGGAGGCCTTCTGCAGCTCCAGCACATCAAGAAGGAGAAGCTAAAGACTGTGAGAGACTCCTGCTCATGGGGCAACGCTACTTCTCAAGTCCAAAACACCAAGCTGCCTCCAATACCAGCTGTCGGTAAGTACAGGAGCAGATAGCAGCTGCTGCCTTCGTCGTGTGACTTGGCAGTTATATTGCTAATGCTGGTCTTTTCTCCTCAGGGTCTTTGCTGGAAAGTTCTCTGAGCAGTGGCCTACAGGGCCAACGTTTGGTGGACCTGCCCTTGTGTGAGGTGACGATGCTGAAACAGCTGAGCGAGCGCAGAGACAGCACCGCCAGCACCGCCAGCACCCTGAGCTCGGTGTACACGCTCAGCCGCAGGTCCTCGGGCATCTCGCCCTGCTACTCCAGCCGGCGCTCCAGCGAAGCGTCGCCATTCGGTGTGCGACACAACAACGTGAGCTCGGCCGACTCGTACGACCCCATCTCCGCCGACCTGTCTCGCCGCTCCAGTGAGGCCAGCCACTGTGGTGGGGGTGTCCCGCCCGGCCTGCTTAGCCTCACCCCGGCCCAGCACTATCGCCTGAAGGCAAAATACGCAGCGGCCACGGGTGGAGCCCCACCCACACCTCTGCCCAACATGGACCGCATGAGCCTGAGGACTAGAATGGCCCTGTACAACGACTCGCAGGAGAACTCGGCACATCTGTTCCAAGTCCGGACCGCGGGCGTCTCACGGCGCTGCAGTGACACGACCTACGGTGCGCCTGGCATGATGCCTCATGAAGTCTCCAGCAACCTGGCGAGGAGAGCCAGCGATCCCATCCGGCGCACCACCCTGGACCCGCTCTCCATGCCCCGAGTCCAGCGCTTCAGCAGCATGAGCAGCATGAACCCCTCCCGCCCGCTCGGCGCCGACCGCCACTTGACGAACGGTACCTGGTCCGACGGTGGCTCACACCGCCATCCGTTCAGCCAACGTCCACCGAGCATTTCGGAGAATGTCGTCATGGAGAACATGGCCCTCGACGGCGCCGACCAGGTGGAGGACGACATGGTGCTTCCAGATGACGTGGTGCAGTACCTCAGGTCCCAGAACTCTGGCCCGGCCCAGGATGCGGGGATGGCCTACAGCAGTGCTCCAGCACAGGACTTCCAGAGCGCCGTGACCTCGGAGCATCAGCGATACTTTCACGGGCCACGGCGCATGGCCTTGGTCAGCACTGAGGTGACCCACCCGGCACAAGCAACGGCCCCATGCCACAGCGTCCATTCCCAGCAACCATTCCCAGCCTCCACCAGCATGAACAAGTGTCACATGCCTGTCCAGTGGAACGAAGTCAGCTCAGGTACAGTGGACAACGCAGCAAGACTCCCAAAGCAGCAGCTGCTCAGAGCCAACCTGGCACTCATCCAACATAAGCAACTCATGGGTCCTTATCAAAGCTTTGACACAAATCAGCAGACCTCATCGATGAGCCAGAATGTGAACTCTCTGCAGCAGGGTTACTCCCAGAGGAACGCTCAGAGGATCAACACCGTCCAGCAGTACAGACAGTTGTACGTCAACTCGTGTCAGAACCTCAGTGAGCAACCGAAGGCGCAACAAGGATATCGACAGGAAGTGAACCCTGACCCCTCATCAGGGAGCACCTACCAGTGCAATGGCATGGCTCTGCAAAATCAAGACGTGCCGAATTACAGGTCAGCCTATGCACACCTGGATAACTTCAGCCAGCAGAATTACGCACCAGCACCCCAAATGGCAGTTCAAAATGGGGGCAGAGTGCCGTTTCAACCTAGACCTCCGACTGAACCCAAACCTCCAAGCAGGTACCTCTCAGGTTCAGGTATGCCCCAACAAAGTGGTTTCCCTCTGTCAAATGCTGGCTCCGACTTTAACACCTCAGAGGCCAGCCCTAAGAGACCTGCAGGCACCGTCCATCTCACTAATCACAACAGTAACACCACCTGCTATTCAGGTGAGAGCCACATATTGGATAGCAACGTAGACTATACCTCACCCATGTCTCCATGTGCCAGTCAAGCTCCTTGTAACACAGTGCATGCAATGGAATCTCCTGGGGTCAACCAGGTAACCAGCACGGTAGACACTTCTCAGACTGTAGAGCACACTCAAATCGATTTCGATGCCATGTTGGACGACGGAGACCATTCCAGCCTGATGTCTGGTACGCTGAGCCCCGGTCTCTTGCAGAGCCTATCCCAGAATTCCTCACGACTCACTACCCCACGTAATTCTGTCACACTGGCCTCAGTCCCAGCAGGCATCAGCAACATGGCTATTGGGGATATGAGCTCTATGTTGACTGCCCTTGCTGAGGAAAGCAAATTCTTAAACATGATGGCTTAAGGATCAATGGATTATTGAAAAAGAAAAAAAAAACTGTTGTGCTCAGTAATCTTCATGCCTTTTGTATACATCAAATGAACAATATTATAGCTACATGCGACAGCAGCCAGTTATGTCTTGGAGTAAAATATGGAGTAAAATGTCTTATGTACATATATTTGTAATGAGAAAAAAGCACTGATATATATATATATATATATATATATGACAGAGGTCTTTAAGGAATTTCAGGTGACTATTATCTAAGACTTGTGTTTAAATTGCTTACATTTCCAGAAAGAATATATTGTATCCCATCAGACTGAGAACTACAAAAGCCTCAAGATGGCATATATCTATGTCAAGAAGCCATATGTTTTGATTATAATGAAGCATTTAAAAAGAGATCAGGGTAATGGTCTCAGACCATCTTAGAATAATCTGATTTTCCTTTCCTCAGCAGTGCACTGAACGTGGTTCACTATGTGCCTTGCAAAATAGTAATAATTATTAATTAAAATCAATATAAAAAACACAAACAAGCATTAAAATCCAGTCCAGTTCTATGTTATCTGATATGTAGTTACCATATTAGAGCTTTAGATATTTGTGTTGCATTTTAATTTCAGTTTCATTAGCTAATAATATAATTATTATATGTGATGCACATTCAATTATGTTAATTACTCATTAGCTCCAGAACCTTAATTTGTTTGATGTACAGTTCTGTGTGGTGCCCTTTTGTTAATTCCCAGAGATTAAAAGAGGATCTGTTGGAAAATAATCTGCATTAGACCCCAAGGAGACGATGAGTTTCGTTAACGTTGTCAGATATCCTCCAAGTGCCCTCCAGGAAGTGTAGATCTTTGGATGCAGCCTGTCAGGCATCTTGATTGAAAGGGACAGCAGGGCGTCTGACTGAGGGCTGCAGGCCCCCAGTTTCCCTTTACCATGTCTTTAAAGGAATATGCAAGTACTCTACATGCTCTCCGAAGAGATCATGCCCTAATTAACAGGTTCGCCGCCCCCCTGAGCTTATGATGGATCACAGCAGCGTACGAAAAGGAATGTCTTTGATCCTCTGGCGGTGTGGGACACCACGCCCATCAAGGACAAGATGATAACACAAACTGAGATTTGAATGTTTGAATTAAAGGAGGTTTTTTTGTATTCCAGTGTCCCATTTAACATGCTTGTATAGTTTTTGTACATTTTTAATACAGTATCTTGATATCCTTGGAAGTATCTGTTTCAGCAAAGTTTCTGTGTTTTATTCCTCTCTATGAATCATATGGACCTCTTCTAGTTGGCAAAATGCATGTGTCATTTTTATCTTATAAGGATGCCCTGATGAATTTTAGTGTAACAGTAGATAAGCCATTGGTCAACATGTGTGAGCACAGCCAGAAGGGTTTGAATCAAAACAGGTAGGTTTTGCAGTTATGATCAGTAACTCTTTTATACGTATACTATGATGTACAGTAAGTAGTGGACTTAAAACAACTCAATAATTTACAAAAACCAGTTTTAAATGTGCATACAGTTCCTGTAATCTATCTCAGGGTAATGGTTAAATCATGTTTTAAGGAAGAATGACAGTGAAGTGTTAGCTTTCATACACTGATCAGATGATGCCTAGAATTACAGATAAAATAAGTGGCCTAGAAATAAGAAAGGGTTTACAAACAAACAATAAAAAATAAGTGCATCACTGATGCCATAAACCTTCCGAAATGTCAGAGGGAAAAGGTCCTTCAAATGTAGAATGCACACCTTGCATTTTCTAAAGTTAGCGTGCATACTGTCCAAAACTGGTAGTGGCAGGGTTGGCCTAAGGTAAGGACAGCAGGAACCGCATAACACACAGTAGTGGAAAGGAAGTGGGTGAGGGAAAAAGAGGCCTCGTTGGGGGGGGGGGGGTGTCTGGGCAGCAGTCAGTTTTATTCTGACAACACTGTTTGCTGAAGATTTATTTGATTCAGAGCCTGCTGCTCACTTATGCCACTGAAATTTCACATTCTCTCAGAAAAAAACAGCCCCGGGGTAAAAAGTATTAGAAGCACCAAAAACTGTCTGAATAATAGCAAATGAGAATAACCGTTAGACAAATGTCACAAGGAACCGCCCTTAGCTTTACAACTTTACAGAATGCGTACAGAGATGACTAGGTCATGAAGTGCCAAAGAGGTCACAAACGTGTGAAGTTGCAGTAAAGGCATTTACATCTGCAGTTATTAGAGGAGGAGGAGGAGGAGGAGGTCCCTCAGGGCAGGACACGTGCAGCTGTCCACTCTCGGGAGCACCAGACACAGCTGAGGGAGGCACCAGTCCGGACATGGGGCTAAACACCAAAATATCTAATCACACAGCTCCAGGGCTGCAAGACAACAGCGATGTCTATTGTGTTAACTGTTCAGCATGTAAATGCATAATATTTGCATATCCATATTCATAAAATACATAAAAAATGGTCAAAGCTACATAAAAGGAGTGCAAAGAAAATTTCTGGAAACTGGAGCAATGAAATTCCTCTATGGCTACCAGATTTAAAAAACAGAGCTGTGTAATTTTACTTGAGACCTCAGCCCCACCACCACCACCACCACCACCACCACCACCACCACCGATAATGATGTTTTGAGAATGAGATCCCTAAATACGTCTGCAAAACCCAGCTGGATGTGAACAATGGGGCATTGTTTATAAAGGAATCATCGAAACGTCTAAGCACCAAACCTTTCAAAGATGACTTTGTGAGTTCCTGAATGCTACCAGAACACCAAGGGTAAACTAGGGCTATTAAACATCTTTGGAGCGATGTTTTAAAGATAGAAGAGAAGGTTACTGTGGAAAATTGAGAACATCTCAGTTAAGTAATATTAGGGCGGCTACAATTCAAATGTGCATTTTTGAAAATTAAAGTCTTGAAAATTAGCCATCAGTGATATTGGATGGTGTTGATTGGTCTGTTGTAAACAGTCATAAGTTGATTGTGATATGTGATGACTGTTGCTGGTTTGTGGTGATCCTCTCATTTTATCAACAATTTATTTTGTGAAACTAAGATAAAATTTGTATTTGTATCACTATACATGATGTAGCAGTAATTGTTCTAAATGGTTTATCCAGTGAAATAATGCAGTTAATTGTGAAGAAATATTGAATTGCCACAGATGAAGGCTACTCAGACATGTATCCTGATTATACGGCAGCAATGCTCAAACAAGATGCTCAAACAAGATGACCCATTTAGCTCATCTGTGTATGGAGAACACTGTATGACTGTTTGGATTAAAATTGTTTTGCCATTTTTATGTTGTGTAATAATAAACACGAGAAATATGGGAAATAGGTACCTGAAAGCTAGTGGAAAAAAAGTACTGCAGGGTGTCAAGTGATACTTCCAGGCAACACTGTGTTTCGCTATGACCGATGATCCATGAGGTCAGGTCATCATAATAAAGTCATTCACTTGAACAGGCTTTTCTCATTCTTGCTAGGCCCGGTTAAGACTCTCCATCAAAGGGGACTTTTGCGTATAGCACAGGAGTTTGCGATCAGAGGGGGTTGACCTAGGTCAGGATGTGAGGCACCCAGACACCCTTCCCAGCCAGCTGTGGGTAAAGCATGGAGCTCTGGTTCACAGAACATCCCAGCATGAAGGGTGATATTGTAGTAGGGGTGAACACTGAGCCTAGACTTTGATCAGTGACCTATAACACACATGGGCATAGCAAGAAATAACTACCTCTTCTGTTAAACTGGTCACATGGAATCATATGACTCGGAGTATCTAAGCATTTCTTGTATAATTTTCATAAGTGTATGAAATAAGGAGAGTGTAATAGAGAACATGTGAAGAGCTGTGATATCAGTAACAACTAGCATGCCACAATCGTTCCATACTCACTAACAGGTACAATATGAGTACTGCCCTGTAGTCAGAGGCACACTGTTCATAATTATACTCTCAAAGGTACAGTATTGTACTTGATATGGTCAGGTGTGTGTCTGATTTTTTTTTTTTTTTTTGAGATGGCACATGGTCTCTCCTAACAGTACAGATTTGAGCAACTTAACATAAATTCAAGATGGGCTGCTTCATATGCAAAGTAGTATGAATACATTGTAGTAAACACTACATGTTACACAATATTGTTATTGGAACAAAAACATTTAACCACTTAACCTCCAATAACCTTCATTTGAAACAACTTATTCAAAGTGCTGAAATTGGAGTAAAAGACAACTAGTAGCTCACAGGAATCAGACAAGCCCCGGATGACAAGGAAGAGAGCCAGAAATGTGGCCTCCCATTTGGCTAGATTGCACCACAGCACAGATATAGGCCTGGTAATTAATCACGATTCATTAAGAGTGTGCCTTGTCTCCGTTTGTGATGTTTCAGAGACAGCATAGCGTGGTGTGGCCAAGGACAGAAGAGCTTCTAGCAAGGGGACTGGGTGGGAGTATCGCCGCCATTTGCAAATGACGTTGTCCTAATGGTTTCCATGTACAAAAGGTTTTTAGTGCACACTTGAGCACCTGAGTGTGAAGTGGTCGGTATGTGGATCAGCACCTGCAGGTCTGAAGCTATGGCTGTCTCCTGTAAGCATGGTATACTCCAGTAAGGTAAGGAGTGAAATGCGTCCCCCATGTGAAGTTTTTTGGGGGTCTTGTTCAAAAGGGAAGGGAAGAAGGATTGAGAGGGGTTACGTGCAGTGGTTGCAGTAATTTGCTCGCTGTACTGAAGTGTAGTGGTGAAGAGGGAGCTGATTGAGAAGATCAATCTTCGCAGATCGCAGATCCTAACAGCCGAAATGAGCTTCCTCTCTCTGTGATAGGACGAGCAGCTCCACTTTTAGAGGAGCCAGTTGAGGCGGGTCGGATATCTGATGAGGATGCCCTCTGCTGGTCACCTCTGGAGGTGGGCGTGGCCAAGCGGAATGCCTCGGGGTAGACTCAGGACCGCAGGACTCAGGAGTGGAAGGGGTTAAATCTGACTGGCCTGGAATCATATTCCTGGGATCCCCCAGGAAGTGGCTGAGGACAGAGACACCTCAGCTTCTCTGCTCCCTCCATCCCTGAAATGAAGTAAGCACAGACGAACATGACACGAGATGAACCATAATTCATATGGTTTAGTTTTAAGCAAGGTTGCTAATTAAATAGCATTATCCTTTGTTCACTGATCAGCCAATCCAGTTGAAGACTTCTGAGGACGGACATCAGCATCTGCCTTGTCAGGGTGACTGACATTTCATGTTTTTACTACAACAGCTACATAAATGCAGCCAACAAAAACTCCCTTCGTTCACAGTATAAGCGCCTGTTGCATCACATCTGCCCGTTATGAAAGGTTATCTAAAATCCAAAATATAGCCTCCCCAAAAGACATTAGCTCAGAGGGAATATCCATAATGATTAAAAATTAACTAACGTCTGAAATCCAGCCTGCTTGTTTTAAATGCAACCATCTCTGATGTTTCATTCTAAAGGCAGTTTTGATTCTCATAGCCTCAGGTGTCTTGAAGCTGTTTCTATTCATATCTAACTAAATGCGCAGACACTAAGCAGTCACGGGTAAAGTTAAAATCCATTTACAAGTAACGCTCGCCTACATTCCAACTGCCAAGTCCCTTTCTAATGTAGTTTTTAGTCAGGGTGGAAAACGGAGTCTAACAATACCCATACAGAGATCAATATATATATATACACACTTTTTTTTTTCAGTATATAAAACAGCATGCAGAGATGCAAGATATTACATATACCATCAACTGTGTAACCCAACTATTGCATCAGTGTGATCACTCTCAGTACATACATCCTGGATTATATATTGGCCTGCTGTAAATATCATTTAAAAATCAGCTAAGCATTCCTCCCACCAGAGCAGTGGTTCTAAGTAATCACAACATTTAACACAATTAAAGAGCAACTTTGACAAGTTTAGTGAACTGGCTTAAAATTGAAAATCAAAGTCATCATGTAGAGTATGAGTAACAATGTAAATCATTCGCTTTAAAGCGAAACATTCTAATTCTATGACTGGGTTTGTTCTGTCCCGTGAGTGTATAACTATAAGCATCATCGAATAATCAGCCTCTAAATATTCATGACCTGATCCTATGCAAAGCTGCATCTGCCTCCGACTGGCCCAGCATCTGTTTAAGAGACTTTCTCCACTGATTTGTTAAAGCGCACAGCAGCGCTCATTGATCACAGATTAACGAGACCTGAAAATCACACGTAGAAAATCTTAAGAGATGCATAAGTTCCATTAGCAGATCTTAAGGTGGGGTTGACAGATGTTTTCCAGAATGACATGGCAAGGTAGCCCCAAAACTTATCCCATTAGATTGAAATCTCTGCTGTCATGCAAAATGAGAGGCAAGATATTTTTGGAGAATACATATACACATATAAGGGTAGAAATTAAAAATTGGAGTGAAGTTCTCAACGTTTCCAGGGGAAAGGGATGTTATCAACTGCAAGCAAAGTTCCAAGAGTGGAGATCAGCCCTTTTTCTTCAAGTTTCCTTATTTCATTGCAGCCATAGCAACAGCCAGCAATGCAAACAGATATTTCATTAATACATTGTCCATTAGTATTAAAATGCCTTGCCATTGGAAATGACAAATCCTTGATCCTGATGGTACAAAGGTGTTCAACAAACCGATCAACCAGTTTTTCTAATATAAAGGTGAATACATGTCTTGGAAGCAATCCAGCGAACAACTCCTGCAAGATAATGGTAATGAGTATCGTTTTGTGTCGGTTATTATCTGAATGATCATTTATCTCACTCTTGACACGCATATCTTTATTGTTTTTGTGTTGTCTACAGGAGATTGGTGTAGAATCCTTAAAAGGAGATGTGGTCTCTATATCATCCTGGCGGATTCTGAAGTATGCAAGTATAATCTTAGCCATTATTTCTTTTGTGGGATGATCAAAGAAATGTGTATTGTCTTAACAGCTGATTGAATATAGGTCAGTACTGAACAGGTAAAACATGTTTGAGGTAGAAGTACACTGAATTCCCAAAACTGGCCAAACACATTGCAAGTTCAGCACACCACCTCTGAGAGAATGCTTTGGAGAGATCAACTTCAATAAAACCGCTGCAGCAAAAGGTTTCCTCAAATACTCTGACCATTACATCACCCTCTGATAATGCAGCCCATCTAATTTCATCACCTTCCCTGTCAGCTCATAGGCTAGATACAAAGACAACAAGATTCCTGTCTATGGACCCAGCCCACAAGGCAGAGGTACATTCATTAGAGGGCTAGGATCTTGAAAACAGTGTTCTGGGGTTTCCTTCATGAAGAACAGTGTTTGAACAAAGTCTCTGGGGAAACAGAGGGGAGAGGCCTTTGAAAAAAAGGGAGTTGGATGTAACGGGAATCTCCCTTTAAACTCGATCCAACAGAGCAGGACAAGGATGCACAGAATACCAACATCCAAAAGAAATGGAACATGTCTCTCCGCACTCTCATGGTCAAGTGCTCATTTAGCATATTGGGTGCACAGTGTACATCCAAGGGCAGAAACTAAAAAGAAAGAGAGGGTGGAGATATCCCCCAAAAACCTTTGAAGAGTACTGTTCATAATGATATATTCCAGATACTGAACAGACATTTCAATATTAGAGGTTAAAACTGAAATGACTGATGTGAGAGCTGCTCCTGTCCTAGTTAAGATTTAGTTAAATCTGAGACCAAGGAAGTCTCAGATTATCAGGTCTTATGTTATGTATGTCTTATGTCTGTATTTCCTGGATCATAAACCTGTCTCCTCATCCATGGATAGCACAATGAAAAAAGTCTCCAATACATGTTTAGGTAAATAAGCTTCTAATAATTAAAACGTCATGGCACGCACTGTTGTCCATTTAGTTTTAACCGGATCATACTCAAAATGGCCCATTATCTTTTCACAAAGAGACATGCAGATAACAGAAACACCATGCTGCACAGCGCTGGGGGTTGGTCTTGAACATAAAATAATAATAAATAACAATTTCAAACAGATGTGTGTTGGACTTGGCAGACAGCAGCTTGTGTTAAATATAGTAATTTCACCGAAAACCAAGCTGCATGGGATCGGCTGCTGGCCAATGCGACCATTCAGGGTCTCTAATGACCCTAGGGGTCAGAGGGGTGACGAAGGAAAGAGGGATCAGAGGGATCATGGGGCCAGTGGGTGGGACAGGCTCCATAAATCTACCTCATTCTGGGAGGAAACCATCTTTTATTTTCCCATTTCAATTAAAACACAATCACAATCTGCACATTGTGTGCTGAGCAATGCACAACGGTTCAAATTCAAAAAAGGGACTGTGATGGAGGCGGAGGAGGAGTGAGTTCAACAGTGCATCCTTTCATATTTGCACTGTCTACCACACTGCACCTCAGGCATGCACGGGGTCTTCTCCCACCCCTGTTTTAACAACAAACAGCTTGGGACCAGCACGAGATTCTTACTCTGAGCATACGGATAAAAGCAAAATCCATATTGTCATATCTTTGAGGGGGGAAAAATTACTAAATGTTTACTTCAATAAATCACAGCAAAACATCCCATTAACTCCCTAGAAGGAGCTTACAATCAAGCCTAAATCAGACATCCCTGGGTACACAACCTCTGTGTGGTTAAAACACATGGGTTACAGAACTGATTTTGTAAGACTAGTTTGCGTGATGATGAAACAAAAAAGACCTTGACCGCTCTCTAGTGGTGAAATAAAGGAAAGGACACCAATTGACTGGCAGCCTTTCAAACATTCTTCTAGCTTGAAACAGTGGCCTTCACATATTTAAGTGAGTTCATTGCCCTTACACTGAGCACGCTATTCGTTCAAGATCCAAGGCTCATGATTTTTTCAATAAAAAATGGTTACATATTTTCACCCCATGTAAACAAAATTGGAATAAAAAATTAGTTACCACTTTAGCATACAACAATGGAGGTTAGACAATCTTCAGATTCAAAAGACACTTAACTGAACTTAGCCATCTCAGTAGTGAAGACCCAGTGTTTATATGTTTACAGCAGGCCTACTGCAAGTAGCACATTCAAGTTGAATCTATTTTTAGAGTCTAATAATCAAATATGCAGTGCGCTTAAGGAATCAAATGCCATCTTTACAGTTTAACAGCCAAATAAAGACTGCATTTTATAATACCTTTGACAATAGAATATTTTTCATAATGGATTACATGAAAAACAGAAATAAAACCTCCGCTTCCTATTTTTGCGGGGAAAAGAAACAAACCAAGGATGCCAGGGGAAAACTGGCTCTCAAACGCTGAGGAAGGATTAACCAAGAGCAAACTAATTTCAACCAAAAGAACGATAACAGGTGGGAAAAAGAGGCCAGATTAGTCCTTTCTATTTTGCAAACAACTTGACGCCAGAGTAGCGACTCGAGGAAGATAAAACACGGGAGAGACAACTCGAGGAAGAAAAGATCTCGAGTAGGGAGAGAAAAAGGAGCTCGAGGGAAAATCCCTAGGGCTCCTACCGAAATTACCGGCCAGTCTGTATGTCAGAACACTGAACAAAGACTAAGCAACGCGAGTCTGATTTCCTAGGCTCTATAAAGCCTGGCCACCAGGTGAGGCTCATTAGGCTTGATTGCCTCGCAGGCTCCCCCTGGTGGTCGGCGCTGCGGCCAAACCTTACACTGAGTAGTCTCATACTTAGCAATTTAATTACTTAGCTACTTAGCGATCTCATACTTGGCTACTTAGCCCCACGTTGTATGATTGTCAAATCGGGTGTGTTTTTTTTTTTTGAGTGGATCAAATTATTGGTGGGGACAATTCAATAATCAATGAATATTGGTAGGGACACGTCACTTCCATTCATGCTAAGCCCTTGTGCACTGGAACGGTTTTAAAAGCTGTAAAGTGGGATCCTTTGTCCACAAAGCACTTTGTAGGTTTGGCCACCAGATGCCGCTAATGTGCACTGTGTCATGAAGCTACAAGTAAATAACCTTGTATCGATACAGGTAGGAAGAAAGTTTCTCGGTGCTTCCGAAAGCTTCGGTTCACCATCACTACAAAAAACTACAGTCAGAAATAGTAGACAGAAGTAGAATAGAAAATAACAGAACACTGGACACCTATAAAATAAGACTCACATTCAAACTCAAAAACAGAAGATTCAGTGTAGTGCATACATAATATTTTATTCATTAAAAATGTATCTTGGCTGCACAAGTGCATTTAGAAAATACATGCTTTGAAACAGCAACAAAAAAAATTATCATTAGTGCCAACAACATATATTCACAAATGATTATTCAACAGTGGCTTTAACACATTATACAAACTAAATTAGCATTGAATACATTAAAATATCACATTAAAGCAACTAATCACATATAAAATGTATATATTTAACATAAAAGTCAACAAGGCAAAGAATAACACACATAAAAATACAAAATTGATACCAAATAGAAATTATTCCTCAAAAAAAATTTATTTAGTTGCATCTCTCATTTCCTAAGTTTTCTTCTCCAATATGAGCAAATGCCATTTGCCCTCATGCACAAGAAGTCAAATGAAAAAATATATCTCAAAATATTTTCTAACTCAGTTACACAGTGACATCATTTCAGTTCATTCAAGAGCCTGAATTCTTCTGTCAATTGAAAACACTATTCATCAGGCTGAATGCCAAGCGCAACTGGGCCGTTCATGGTGAACCCAATGAAAAACGACACTCTGACATCTAACTTGCCACATAATTTACTTTTAAATAATGGAGATACTTGAACTTTCACGTTTTCATTTGGTGTGTCTGCCTCAATGCCGTTCCTAGAAATTCTTCCTGTAACACTGCACAGGATGTTTCTGATTTTCTCATTCTTCCATATTTTCTCATTTTGCCATTGAGTTGTAGTCAACTGTTCTGAACCTATACATCTATCAATTTCCTTCTGAGAAATCAGGCGGTCATAACCTGGTTTCCTCCCTAAGTAAAAATGAATACTTGCCCTCTTGCCATTACATATTGGTTTCATTTCATTTGAGAAAGAATTTCTCAACTGGGATATGTAACTGCCCAACTTAATGCTCATATTATCCCCTGAGTGGACAGAGATAGTCGCTGGCCATAGCATCACAACTGCTAGGAAATGCAATGCCAAGCTTTCACTGAGAGGAGTTGGACGTTTAAGCATCTCACAGAGTTGTTTCAGAAGGGTCATGTAGGGAGAGATGGCATTAGATACGGGGTTAATTTTATTCAGGACAATATTTGCATAGATAAAATTGACAGTGACCTTGCAACACCCCTCATCTTGTAACTTAGTGTTGCTTAAGATAGCACTGTAATGCTTGATGACTTGTTCAATGGTTGGTCCAATTTTTGCTGTAGAATCTTCTTTGGAAAGATATTCCAGCAGTCCAATGTAGGAATCAGCTTTGTTCTTTTCCAGAAACAGCTGTGCTTTCTCAGCCTTGATCATGTTGTTCAACATTTTGTTTTTCATCAGTTCTTTTGAATCTGACGTGCAAAAGACCTTAGCATATTGTTTAAAGCAGCGGAAGATCTCCTGCCGTATCCTCATCTCTCGGTTGTCTTTCGTGGAATAGAATGAGTTCAGATTGACAAAATAATTGTCAAGAAAATCAAAGTTCTTCTTCATGTTGTCTTTAAGGTTGCTAAGAAGATTGATAACTCCTGTAGACTCCTGTAAAAAATAGTAATAGGAGGCATTCTTGTTTTTCTTAGGATCACTTGCTACCAAATCCTGTATTTTAATCTTTCCTGAGAGGACCTGACTAAGAATGTTGCGATGAAGCTCATCTCCAGAAAAAACTGGGATCCTCTCTAAAATGTCCATCACCATAACTGCCACTTGAAGCTCACCAACACAACCAGCACTATTGTAGTGGCTAAAATCTTTCTTTCCTTGATATCGAACTTGAACCTCTTTTCTGGCAATTTCTTGAATGTCTTTGAAAGCCTCTGTTGCAGACAAAGCTAATCCAAGATATTCTTTTAATTTGTCTGATTTTATTGGATTGTCTTTGTCATTGCTAAGGGCGTCTTTTAGCTCATGCTTAATCACCTGTGCAGTTGTATCACAAATGTAGGAGTTATTCCCCTGGAGATCCCTTGCGTTCTTTGCCCAATCTTTCGCTTCTCCAAAGTCTTTCTTCTTCAGGTAATGGTACCTTGAAAGAAGCTGGAATATTACTGCATCTTTATCAAAGCGTTTCGCAGCATTGAGCAAGACATTTTCCTCAAATCCTGGGGTTTCATTTGTAATTGCTTGGACGAGTGGTGAAAACTGGCAGTCAATGAGGCTGTCTGCTGAATAAAGTCTCCTCACCAACATATTGTGAACATCCTGCCTCAGCTTTTCCCTACCCTGAATACAAGTGTAAAACACATCAGTTGTGAGCAGGAAGTCTGTGATTTGTGCTTTGGACACATGAAAAGAAGTTGATAGCTCTTCCAAACAATGTTCTGCCATACTTGGATGGATCACTCTCATGGCATCATACACCACACTACACTCTGCTGTGCAACGTGTCAAAAGTGTAGAAAGCTTCCCAAATGGATCTTCAACTTTGCATGATCCAGAATCTGGCCTTATTGGTAGGCCAAGGAATTCTTCACATACAGAGATTGACAACTTTGCACTCTTACAATAGCGGCCCAAGAGAACTAGGACTGCAAAGAGTTGAGCAGGTCTGTGTTTAAAATTGAAGCCCTTCAGTGTATTTTTTGCCACACCCTGTATGTACTCAGATGAAAAGTCCTTCTTAAGGATCATGAAGCCATAGAATGTTTCAGCATTCGTGTAGATCTGTTCAATTTCTTCTAACTTTTTCTCAAAACATTTTTGCTCTGCCTCTGATAGCTTGTTCCCAATAAAAACTGTGTCATCAGTTGATTCAGTCTGCAGTCCTGACTCAGCCCTAATGCAGTTCATAAGGAGAACTTGAGGAAACTTGAAGGAAATATTGTTCTTCAGACATTCTTTCTCTATGTGCTTCTGGAGATCATTTATTGCATCAGTGTCTTCAAAGTCATCTACCATAAGCAAAACAGGAAGTCGTTTTTGTTGTTCAGATGTTTCATATGTCAACAAGTCAACTACATGTTTGGCAACATCAGCATAATTGACAGCCTTGCCCTTCAATACTGCACAACGGTATTGCTCTTTCAACGTCCACAAGACATGCATTGCTAGGGTAGTTCCCCCACAGCCAGGGATATGGAGTATGTTAAAGCAAACACAAACTTGTCTGAGGGAGCACAGGTCTGGTATAATAGTATTGGTGATGTAGTCAAATTTTTCTCGCTTGATAAATGGCACTGATCCTGGCTGCTCTGAGAAGTAGAAGTTCCACCAGCACACTTTCCCTCCCTTGTAAAAGTTTTCCTCAAGTTGCCTCTTGTCATCACTGCCTCCTTCACACTGGTTTACACACAGAATACTCAATGTGTCCATGGTGCCCTCCATTTTCTTTGATAGAAGAACCCTACCCCCACTACCAGGCAGAAATCTGATTGATTTGCGATTTTCTGACCAGAGACTGAGAACAGTACCATTAATCTCAGCAAAACTGAGCTCATAGATACTTCTTTTTGAAATGTCAACTCTGTACCGTGCCTCAATGAAATCTTTCCAGTAAGTGTATGATCTTTCATTTTCACAGATGCATAAGATTTGATCTGTTCCTTTCAGTTCTTGCAAAAACATACTGAAGGTCTCAATCAGGGGGTCATGTTTGTCAGCAACATCACTCAACAGCATGAATATAATGAGGAATTTCTTATGTGGTAACACATCTTTTCGGCAAAGAAAGGACACTACATCACGAATCGAGGAACCTTTCTCTGTTAGCCAGTTCTCCACATCAGAAGGTTTCTCTTCCTTAACTCCTCCATTACAGAAAACCCAGCTTGTGGTTCTGGTCAGCTTTAGCTTGCTGGCAATGTCCTCAACTGGCTCTGTTATTTTATACTGTATTGGCAGATGAATATTAACATTTCTCTCCTCAAACATCTTATTCAAGCCAGTGTCAGTAGATTCAGGATCAAAATCCAAAACAGCTGTGAGGTTCATGTCTAGAAGGAAAGCCAAGGATTCTCTTTGAACCGCATGTGATTTGTTGGTGACCAGTACATATCGCTCAAAATGCGACTTGTCCAAAGATTGGGAGCCTCCTGTTAACATCTCACAGAGCTTAGAACCTTGCACGCTCTTTCGGACTGTATCAAGGTGCTTCTCCTCAGCATTTTTCCTCATCTGGTCCAGGTATGTCATGTTCATAGTACCAGTATATTTGTTGTACTCCTCCACAGATGCTGTGTTCTGGACAAAGATATTCCTGCTGCTACTACTGTCTCTGATGTAAAAGAACTTTTTACTTTCCTTCTCATCAGACTTAAGTTCTTTGCCTTTAGTTTTTTTTAATTTCCTTCTATCTACATTGTAAATGTGAAAGAAATGCTCTTTACAAAGTAAGAACGAAGGCTCGATGTCTACTTCTATGACATATTTTCCTGAAAATGTCATATCGGCTTTAAGCACCTCAATAAACCTAGGAGGCTTAATACATTTTTTTGCCACATCAATGTACTTATGTTCAAAATGACCCTCAATCACATTAGCATGTTTCTTAACAAATGCTTCTTTGTCTTCGATGGTAGCCCCCAAAATTTGCCCATGACTAAAATCTGGTACATCTCCAACTCCAAAATGGAGAGTGCCATTAGTACGGATGTTCATACAAGCAGAAGCAAATCTGATAACTTCAACAGCATACTTATTCATCTTTTCCTCAGTTGTCACAGTTTCAAAATTGACAAATGCTTTGTACTCGTGGCATGGTTCTATAAGGTCTAGAGCTCCTGTTTCTGTTACATCTAGTATGTTGTTTTCTTTGTATCTGTAGGCAGAATGAAACTGGTTGAAAGGGTATGGTTTGCATGAATTACCATAGCTGCTCCCTGGTGTTTTTAACTCATGAGCTTTCAGTTGAATAAGTTCATCCCTCTTATGAATGATTAGTTTTGCTGGACCTAGTGTGATGCCCACATCTATGAGATCAGACTTCTCTAAAATTAGAAGACTAGGCCCAGTAATGTTCTGATCATACAGAATCTGTCCACACTTATCATACACATCTTTTAATCTGAGAATCCAGTCTCTCACATGGTTCTTATCCCAGTCTTCAATCTCTGCAGGAAGTTCAGAGGTACACGACAGTTCACCTTCACAATTCTGAAAGCAAACAACCAAAAATTGTTCCTTTCAATACACACTTTTAAAAACATGAAAAGGTATTTCTTATGACAAGCTGATATATCTCTAAAGCCCTTGCAAAATCACCATGCCACGGTACAGCCCCCAACCCCTCCTTTAGGGCGTGTTTGTGTGCAGTGTCGACTTGTTATGTCTGTGTATATAGTTCCATGGGTGTGGTCCTGTGTTTGTGTGTTTTCAACCGTCACACCTGTTGTCTTGTTATCATCATGTGTTGCACTTGTTTCTTGTTTATGCGTAGGTATTTAATGTGTGTCGATGTTGTGCCTGTCACTTGTCTTTGTTTGAGTCTACTCCCTGTCGTGTGTATTATACGTTCATTGTGTGATGTGATTAACTCTCTACTAAATAAACGTTATGTGAAGTAAAGCTATGGCTCGCTCTCTGCATCTTTCCCCAAACCCCTCATTACACACCAGTTTTTCTCACCAGTCTTATCACAAGAACACAAGAGCTCTTAACCTCTAAATAGTTGTATAGAATTCAGAACTATGCATTCTTTATTTATTAACATAAGGCTTCTTCAACCATGGTAAAAAAAAAAAAAAACATAAAACCACTTTTGCAGATAACAAACCAAGCCCCCCCATACAGGAAGCAAACTGACTCATCTGATTTTTAAATGAACTTCCATACCTCTGGCAAAGTTCCTGTGTCAGCCATAATGGAACCAATAAGCATATACTTCCTCAAACCTGAGCATAAAAGAAGATATACTGCATATGTGCATATAAATGGATTTGTTTAATAAATTTGTGAAGAAAATTAGATACCATCTTAAGTGATGATCCAATTGTTCTCTTCAACATGAGATCATGATTCAAAGGTGAAATGACGAAGACTTGAGACAACATAAACAACTTGCTGCGATTCTGAAACCAAAATGATTGCAAATTAATACATATTTTTAGAGCGTGCCATTTCTCAGAATTAGAATATAAGAATGTGATTTTTGAGAAAGGTTTTACTTCTGTAATGTAGACATGGGGATAAATGGTTTTGAAAGTTTAAACTGGGTGAGTTTTTAAAGGATGTAGGTCGCAGTTATGCTGAGTCTGCTGTGAGGCATCTTTAACCGTCTAGCTTACCGAAATCTGGATAATGTATTGTTTTTTGCATATAACAGTAAACGAATAGAATAGAATAGATCTACGTTTTTATGTGATTACGTTTTATTCACTTAGGCTTCCACCACCTTCAGTAAACCTAACAGCCCAGCCCACCGTAACCTAGATCACAGCAAATTAAATCGATCGTGCTAAAACTGAAACGGCGGATGCCGTGTACTTTTCGGTAGTAGGCTACAGCGTGATTGTTGGCTATTTTTAAGATTTGAGGGAATATTTATGACACTTACCAATGTTAGTTTATGTTGACGGAGAGATCGGATACAATTCTGCTATAAAATTCACTTCCTTGTTCGGTACCACAGAAGGAACTTCAAATAGGATATTTAAAACGTGAAATGCAACAAACGTTTGCTTTCCTCGAACAAATTGATATTATTCCACATATTATTCCATATAATTATTAGAGCTCCCCTAGCATCTGACAAACCCGGAAGATATTACACAGCGGCACCTCCTCGCTAGTGAAAACGGGTGGGAAGATCTGGGATGAAGACGTTTCTTTCCAAGAGTTTCGATTCTTCATGTCATGTAGGTGAAACGAAAGGAAACAGCTGATCTGAAAATTACGGAAGTGCAAAAACGATGCAATTGACTTTTTTTCTGTAGGCCTGTCGTTATCTCGTGATCGAGATAACATTGTTCTCGACAGTTAACATAACGTGTATCTGTTGTAACGTTGCTTCCCAAGTTAAACCTAAAGTACTGTTAGCTAGCCCGCTGAGTTTACATAGTCACAACTACACTAAATCAAGCATCATGCAAAAGGCTGTATCAACTGATTTTTAAAATGTCAATAAAATGGAATAGGTAATATGTAGGCATATTTCTATAACCTTTACCCCTCTTTTTACAAATCAATTCAGTTTTTTGCACATGATAACATGATGTCCTTACTCTTTTACTCTTTAGAGGGAATTATATATATTAAACACACACACTCACCAGCCACTTTATTAGTACTAGCACCGGGTTTGACCCCAATTTGCCTTCAGAACTGCCTTAATCCTTCGTGGCAGATTCAACAAGGTACTGGAAACATTCCTCAGAGAGTCTGGTCCATATTGACATGATAGTATCACGCAGTTGCTGCACATTTGTCGGCTGCACATTTATGATGCGAATGTCCCGTTCCACCACATCCCAAAGGTGCTCTATTGGATTGAGATCTGGACACTGTGGAGGCCGTTCGAGTACAGTGAACTCACTGTCATGTTCAAGAAACCAGTCTGAGATGATTCGCGCTTTATGACATGGCGCATTATCCTGCTGGAAGTAGCCATCAGAAGATGGGTACACTGGTCATAAAGGGATGGACATGGTCAGCAACAATACTCAGGTAGGCTGTGGCGCTGACACAATGCTCAATTGGTATTAATGGGCCCAAAGTGTGCTAGGAAAATATATATTGTCCAATTTTGGTGAGCCTGTGCGAATTGTAGCCTCGTTTCCTGTTCTTGTGGCACCCGGGGGGTCTTCTGCTGCAGCCCATCCACCTCAAGGTTCGACGTGTTGTGCGTTCAGAGATGCTCTTCTGCATGCCTCGGTTGTTACGACTGGTTATTTCAGTTACTGTTGCCGTTCTATCAGCTCGAACCAGTCTGGAACCAGTCTCACTCTCCTCTGACCTCTGGCATCAAAAAACACCCTAAATATGTTAGAACTACAAATGAACTCTGAACGTCTGTTGCGTTTGAAATAGGCATTCACTTCTCAAAATAACTTCATGATTTTAATGCTTTGTATAAATCGTTTTTACGTAAATTACATGAATCAGTTGTTTTGCTGTGTTGTAAAATGTTAGCATAACAGTAGCAATTAGCAGGAACGTTCAACCCTCGTCATTTATCCGGGTTTAATGTTTAGCTCTTCACAATAAGGCACACACTGTGGACGAGGTGAGTGAGGGGCTACGTGGTGAATTAGGTGAGCGACTGACACTGTGTGAGTTAAATGCAGTGATTTCTTTTCGTGTCACACTGTATACGCATTTATATTTACATCCCACTCTGCAAATACGGAGCAGGGTCAGTCAGCGGCGGCTTTGGGCATGCGCAGTTCATTTGCAGTTCATTTGCAGTGTGGACGTGGAGCGGTGTGGGTCTGCTCTGACTGTGAGACGGGGCTCACGGCAGCACCCGCTGCTCGCTGAGGACAGTAACCGAACTGCGTCTTGGCCATATCTAAATGCATTGAGTTGCTGGCATGTGATTTGCTGATTCGACATTTGCGTTAATGAGAAGTTGGACAGGTGTACCTAAAAAAGTGGCAGGTGAGTGTATGTCGCCTAGCTATAAATTAAGTATCAAATGGAAAGCGCCAACATATTCCAACTGGCTAAACTTGGCAATTGTAAAGCAAGTTCTCCACTGCCACCTCTGAAACTCGCGACAAAAGTACAGCCGCTTTGTGACAACAGTTGTTGTAAAAAGCGCTCTACGAATAAATGTGATACTAGCTAAACGTATTAACTAATTTATCAAACGCTACCTCAGTTCGCCTGAACATCCACTAAACTGCCAGCACACGAAGCACTAACTAGCTTGGGTTAGCTACCAATTAAGTTTCACTAGCTTAGCTAGTTAATTAGTTCTATGAAGGAACAGTTACCAAAGAATACACAACTTCGCCAGCTACACAGCCATAATAGTAAGATATTCCGCAGCGTGAAAGTTTCTCCACCAAAGGTCTCAACAGGATTTTCGAGAAGTGATCGAATTTGGTGGTGGATGAAACCAGAGGAAACGTGTTGGACATTATTAAAGACAGGGAAAGAATGAACCACTAAGACAATTTCCCCAAATACAGTTGATGTAAACATTATTATGCATTTGAAGCACACTCACAATTATAAGTAGTAGTAATTTGTTATTTTAAATTTTCTTCTTTGAAAATGAAAATTTCCACCAGAGAAAGGTTGGCCAGCCGGCAAAGCACGTTATCTATAAAAACGATTTCTAATTGCTTAAATGTTTCTCTGTTGTTGTTGTTTCTTGAAGCAAAAATGTTTTTTTTTATTTCTAATAATGTATTTAGGCTACGGGTTTCCAACATGATATTCCGTAACTCTCAGTATAGTTTGGTAAATTCAGCTAGCGTAAATATAGCTAGCTGCATAACTATATGTTCTCCCAAATGTCCCAGATTTCTTTAGACATACATCTACACGTCATTCGTACCTTGCAATAAAATATTGTGCTCTGGCAAAAATCTTGTATATCTGTAAACGGATATTATAATTACTATTTTTTTTATTTATAATTTACTTTAATGTTTATGAGATGTCCAAATAGCTAAGTATGAGATGGCCAAGTATGAGATGGCTAAGTAGCTGAGTTTGGACCTGAAGAGAAGTCTTCACAACAGTAATGAAGTATTCCAGGTCTGGAGAGAAGAAATACTTTATATGGTGTACATTACCAAATTCTGTATGTTACTCTGATCACACAAAGCTTGTCTGATCAGAAAACAAACACCCAATGGTAACATAAGCAAATGGTTATTTTGTTCAGTCTGTGCGGTGTACAGAGAACACCACAGGTTGATCAGGTACCTCCTCACACAGCCATGTTTCCTGAGGCATACCAAGCAGCAGTGTTTCGTGCTGAACAGAGAGCCGCCTCATCAGTTTGTTAAGTTTGTTGCCTAAGAATGTACGTTTGCAAACGCTAAACTTGTTAGTGGGGAGCAGTGGATGCACTATTTTTGTCTTGCACCAGACAAAGTAATATGTCAAAGCTACGAGCTAACCAGAACTGCTCTGTTGTTGGCTGGCTAGAGGTCTACTGTGGTACTACACTGGTGTCTTTGAACTTTATTTTCCAAATAGATGGACCTTATGGTGTGTTTTTACACTCAGTAAGATTTGAAGCTATTACACTTGGACTGTGTAGAAATGTATTGCTAAAGTGTAATGTATTTTTGTCTATATTTGGTATCAGTAACATCTCTCTTCAGTGTCCAGAAGTAGTCTGGGTATTAGTAGTGTCTTTGTTTGATTTTGTTTGATTGTGACAAAATGCATGAAGGAGGAAGCTCGTCTACAAATCCTGAAGCAGCAGGTGCAAGGTAACAGATCTTTAATGTTTTGCTGATGTTAAAAAGTGGTGAAGAAGACAGGCACCGTACTCTGTTGTATCTGGTCCTAAATCACCTCAGCACCATCACCAGAGCTTCAGGTTCACTCCTGAAATATGCAAATAAGAATACCTGTCGTTATTTCTAAAAATGCACTGAAGGTCTTCCTCTGTGAGTGAAGCACCCTGGGAGTGGATGGAGATCCTTACATGTGTATCCTGACTCGGACCTGGCATGGTTTTGGGTTTAGGGGCCACTGCTGCCTACCCCTGATCCATCTTCCATGGCACCACGTTCCTCTCTCCGGAACCACTGGACACAACAGCAAAACGGGCGCAGCTGGAATTCAGCCTGTTCTCTATTGTGTTTCAGTAAATGTACCCGAGTTAGAAGGTGAGCTACTACCTGTGCACATAGAAGAGCAGGTAGGCTGTTCTTGCTCTGCACCGAAGGATGTCTGGCTCGTCCGATCTTGATACTTTTGAGTCATTGAATGACAGCCAGTGCTTTCCTTCCACCTCAGCTATGTCGCTGATGTAGTGCCCTATCGGGGTGGCAAGAGGTCGTTAGTCATTTTGTACTGTCTGCTACATGTGTGTGAATGATGTCAGACGACTCACCTGTGTTCATGCTGCCACCCAAATGAGATACTACAGCATGGAGCCTGTAGGTGCCAGTGGGTGCACATTCCTGCAAACAACAAATACATTAGTTTTTTTCATATGATGAAGTGAAAAGGCATCATGGATGGTTGATACAGGCCTCTCTCATATGTCTGTCTCTCTCTCAGCCTTTCTCTCTCTTCTTTTTGACCTATCTATCTCTCTCCTCACCATTGGGCTGACATGCTGTCCTTTCTCTCCCTGTCTATCTCTGCTCTCATTTTCTACTAATGGGTTAAAAGAACGACGTCATTATGGCAGGAACGTATACGTACACATGGTGGCACTCCAAAGTCTTTCAGTGTAAGAAAATAACAGATGTCTACCTTGCTCTGGAACAGAGTTTTCCCCCAGTATATCCTCCTGCTTTTTCGGCGGTTTGTCCTGGGTGCAAGCTGGTCCACTGTGGATAAATCACAAAGCCGTTCAGTCAGCATCTTATAGCTAAACGAGAGAGGGTAGACAGAGGTGAGGCTGGGTAGGCTCAGGCTGTTGTATGAGCTCACCTTAACTGCTGCCCGAGTGAACACACCCCAGGAAGGGCCGAGAGGTCCAGCTCTGCTGGGATGACCATCACGTCTTTCAGCTTTTGGCCCAGCGCGTCAAACCGCTTCACGTGGAGGATCAGAACACTGCTCCAAAGTGAAAAATTTACTTAAGGTCTGGAAGTGTGTGCGAGTTAGTCGGGTTTAAAACTCATGGTTCCTGGTCGTTTGCATAAGGCGAGACTCACCGTGGGAGTCTGAAGAACTCCACCACTGCAGATGCCTTGCTGCCTTGACCGCATTCACAGCAAAGCTCCAAAACCGTCGGCTGAAAAAACATTATTTCATTGAGAGTGACAATGATTAGAATGGCAGCATGCCATAACTGTACTCTCTCACTAATTTAACAAACTGGTGACAAGTGTTGTCCAGTAAGGACGCGTGAGGTGGCGGACCTTGAAGTAGCCGTGCAGGCTGTCAGTCAAGGTAGAGCTCAGGTTAACAGAGAGGTGGTTGAAGTCCTCTATTCCGGAGCTCTGCCGACCACAGCTATCACAAAACAGAACAGAGACATTACAACATTGACACAGACATAACCCACTGTATCCCATACACAGTGTGTATACTTTGTTACAAAGCACACTTTAAATAAACACACATTAAGACTGGTAAAGTAGATGTGGTGATATCACACAGATTTACCTGGTGCAAGTGCGCACTGACTTGATCGGAAAGACAAAGTTTGCCACAGGGCAGATGTAAGAGGACAAGGAGGCACTGAGTCTCTCTCCCTCCTCCTTCAGCTGTAGCAAACACAGCATCAGGAACTCATGGGCATCCTGTGGAAGACAGCACAGAACATCAGAGGGGGCTTTGCTCCTGGACTTTAGCAGCAGCACAGTGAGAAAACAAAGAAGGCTGTGTGCATTTCCTGCAGGGTACTGCACGTGGTTCTGATGTGTTCTGAATGGCTCAGAGGGCCGTTTAGCTGGACCTGTTGGTAGTCCTCTCCAAACGCAGCGCACCGGACTGCAACACAGGCTTTCAGGGCTCCCAGGATCTGCTTCATCTGTGTAGATCTACGATTGGTGAGCCTGGCCTGCTGCAGATCCACAAAACATCTACACACAGCAACATGGAGACCAATGTGGTTTATTTCTCTCAGCATCACAACACCTCCCTAAGCACTCAGATTTAAACAGTTCGTTTAGAAACGTGAATCCTCTGGTTGTGATCGGGTACCTGAACATCTGGCAGGTGGAAGGATCTGTCCAGCTAGACCACTGAGCTCTGATGGGGCTCCAGAAGCAGGAGAGACTCAGTAGGCACTGCAGAGTGGTGTTCATATAACATGTATTCCCAATGTTGGGAAACCTAACAGGACATTCAGGTTTAAAATAGATTTAGTACACAGTCTCTGAAACTTCCAGGCCACTAGGTATCAGTATACTGGCTGTTTCATAATTTGAAGAACTAGAAAAATGAAATTGCTCCTTTAACTGCTGTGTGTGTTTATTTTTGTATTACAGATAAAAACTTAGCTTCATCTGTGGAAATTGTAAAATCATTTAATACCAACTAGGTTCCGTGGTAAAACACAGTGTGTTCTGTCTTTACCCGAGCTGTCGGATGTTGGGGTATGTGACAGCAGAACCAGTAGGGGCATGGCCTTGGTCCTCACCCTGGTCACTCTGCGTACTTTCCCTCCTGATGATGCGGCGTGCACATGTGTCTGCCTGCATATGAAATATGTAGTTCGGGACATATTTAACCTATTGCTTAACCGAAGAGATGGTCAGAGAGAGGACCCCTTTGATCCTTTTTCATGACAGCACACACTCTAACTGGCAGTTATAATTTGAAATTCTGAACATTCCGTCATTCATTCTCATGTCCTCTAATAATACTTTTTTGTATCATCTATCTGCGAATTATTTATCTTCCACTAGGAGACCGCCAATTAATTATGCACGATAAGGCACCGGCTGCTCCTTTTTAGGCTAAAATTGTTTTTAAAAAGTGCTCCCAACGTTTACAAAATAACAAATAAATCTGATACTAGCTAAACATGTTAACTAATTTATCGAACGCTAGCTAGCTCAATTCGCCTGAACATCCACTAAATTGGTTGCACATGAAGCTCTTAGCTAACTAGCTAACACTAACACTAGCGCAAACGTATGTTTCACTAGCGTAGCTCGTCCATTGGTACTATAAAGGAACGATTACCAAAGAATACACCACCTACCCAGCTATATTAAAAAGCTATTCAGCAGCGTGAAAGTTTCTCCACCAAAGGTCTCAAGTGGAGTGATCGTATTTGGTGGCGGATGAAATCAGGTGCCCAGAGGAAACGCGTTGGACATTGTTAACGACAGGGAAAGAATGAACCACTAATATAATTTCTCCAAATACAGTTGATGTATTAAACATTACTGTGCATTTGTGTTGGGTTTACAGGTCCTGTGATATTCGGGATGTAGTCCTCATGTTATTTCTCTGAAATGTTATGACCTCATTGGATGCTCTGCTGGTAGATCAGCAGGGGGCGCCACTCCCCGTAACAGATGAGCATTGCGTTTTTGTCCCAGTAACCTCCTGAGATACATCCGAGTTGTAATATGAACTCTATATTAAAAAAAATAATTTAAACTGTTGCATTTTTGTTACGCAATTGTTCATGAGAAAATCTCCTTTAGGAAATAGCTAACTCACACTATGCATGCCTTTAGGTATTCTACCAAAGAAAAAAAAGTCATAAATGTTGTGTCATGTTTTATTGACTTTATTTTGTATCCTCACAAAGTCAGTCGATCTGCAGCGGGGTCATGTTTTCTAATGTGCGTCTCTCCACTTGTCCCCCCTGTTGCCCATCTACACGGTCCCTTTATTCATGTGTCTTTTCAGCACTGTAGGTCTATCCTATTGCTGGGTTTAGTTGTTGTTTATTCATTTGCTAATGTTTGGTTTCATGTTTGAGTTGTTTGTCTCGAGTGTTGTTCTGTTGGTTTAGTCTTCCTTCTGTGTGTTGTTTGCCCTATTTTTTCCATTCTCAGAAATGGATGCATCCTGCTTCCTCACTTGCACTACCAGTCCAGACATAACAAGGGGCATAAGCCTATTTCTGCCTTCAAACAGGTATGTGTTAATACTTCGTCATTCTAATGTAGGTACATGTTATGCCACAATATTTTCAACAAGATACACACGTATCTTGATAGTACTATAAATCTTGAGTATCCCATAAAAATATGGACAGACAAATATTAATTACAGACTTGAATGGGCTGAATGGGTCTTGGGACGAGAAGGGGTCTGTATAATGGATTTCCAACAAATCCACTAGAGTCATGAAAGCAGTCAGATGCTATGAATGCTACTGATATCGATTAGTGTAGTCATCTACCAAACTTTATAAATGTAGTGTGCACAAGGGACAGTCATGATTTAATCTACAGCACTAATGCAGGCCCCACAACAGAAGGATCAACGACTGCGGTCTGATTACAGGCCTACAGGAAACAGATAAGCAAAACATATCCAAGAAGCCCTTCAACATATCTCCACATTCATATGCAAAGCCTCAGGAGAAACTCCACTATAGCTTTAGAGATTCAGCTCACTGGATAAACCAAAATACTTTCAGCAGGGTGTTCTGGAGGTGAAGGCTTTGAATGTTATAAGAAAGCATTTGCATTATATGAAACCAATGACAGGTGAATGAGACTTGGTTAATATGCTCTGATGACTTTCGGTTCTCAGTAAGACACAGACACCCACGACGATGCCGCTGAGGTTAGTGCATTGGAGAGTGCAGGGCAGGCACTTTCTCTCTGATAAAGGCACCACACACCAGAGTCATGCAAATTTGCGATTTCTAAAAATCAACATTTGCAACAGCATAATAAAGAAACAAAATCAATTGGTAAACTTTCAGGTTGGTTTATTTCTAGGGCAAACAGACTTCAGTTGCAAATCTATCACAGGTGGCCCTTAAAAAAAAAAAGAAAGAAAACAACTGTACAGTTGTCATGATAGAATAAAATAAATGTATAAATACAGATATGAGCATTACATGACAAAACCAAAAGTTATAACACAGAAAATTGTTGGAATACTTTGTGCCCCCACATTTCCACAGATAATCAAGAGACCCATTGGTGGATGTAAAGCTAATACTTGCAGTGTTAAACTTCAAAGCTGGCTCCTTTTTAAATTGGACCCTAGTTCAAACAATATTAAAGATTTTTCAATGGTCCATGTTCTGAATCAGTTCATGGCCACTCAAAGACAACCCATATTATCAAGGCACGCACACACAGTGTACCTTTGTAAAGACCACATGCCCCAATATGTAGTAATACATGAAAACTAGGATGATTTCACCGTCTGTACTGGAATCTTATTATGGTCGTGTTCATGGAAAAACAGACATTAATGTTTGGTCAAGTCATTAAGTCCTATTTGAATTTTGTACTTGGTTACCTCCTTAAACAGGAAAACCAATAATACTGTATTTACAGACTGTCCATGCTACTGAGGAAGCGACTTCTCTACGCCAGCAGCAGGGGGCGACGCACTTCAGCGCAACGCGGTCTGTTCCGAAACATGCAAGCTATCTGCTAACGTGCAAAAGGTGCAAAACGAGTTTTGCTCTTTTTTTTTGTTAGAGAAAATAATTTATGAAATTTATGTACAAAAATGCATCCGATAGCAAAAGCTGAAAAGGGAAAAGTGAGAGGTAATTACTTTGAGTGCCAATTAAATGGGATTTCACAGGGCCACCGGCATCTATAGCACTGCTCTCACATTTCAGAGTGCACACCTCAGAGCGGTCAAAACATACAATGACAACTAAAAGACCTAGCAGTGTTCAGTTTTTGCCACCAGACTCAAAACTACCTTCTGTTTAATCTCTGTTAGGATCAGTAAACATCAAGTCTTACTGCAAGCATTAAGGTTATTATAAACATTAAGGTTCGGTACTTGGTTTGCGCGTTAGTGGGAACACAGTTCAGGTAAATAAAACTCATTCATTAACTAGGATTCTTTTTTTCTTACTCCAATAAAACCTTTCAAGTTATCCAATTTCCTTTCAGTGTATTAAAAGTGAAGCAGCAGTGAACCTGCCTGTCCCATATGTGACTGATTAGTTAGGGCTCATACAAATACTTTTTCCAGCTCTTTACAAATTAGTGTTTTAATTCTGAATAATTTATATTTCAGATTGTCATTTTGTTTATAACCATGTTTTTTTCTGTTCTGTTTAAATGGATACATTCTACCCAGGATTTGACATTGATAATTGCATTAACCTTGGCTTTAGAGATAACATGTAATACAGCAGGAATGTGAAAATGAGCAGAATGAGGAATGAGCAGAGCAGGCCAAAACACTTATTTTATTAAAGCTCAGTTTTTGGTGCATGTCATTTCTTCACGTCTCCTCACCTGCTACTGTTTGACCTCAGCAAAGTATTTTGGGGTGTGTGCTGGCACTGAAATGAACATGCCATTAACGGAGAAGACCAGGCCAGAAGTGCAGTTCCATAATCATAATGGGCACCATTCGTAAACAGGACTGAGGCTGCACAGTGTTAAATGCTATTAAATATTTCAATTTGCCTCTTCATTGCGATTCGAGAGAGATCGTGTCGTTTCGCATTGCCATTTTGCTGTCTTTTACCTTTTGCACAAGCAGATTCTTTTGGATTGTTTACATGTTCTTTGACTGAATAATTTTCTGCAGAATATGTGCATTAAATTTAACAGATATGCAAAATCCTGGGAGGACTGAAGGGGATTCATCTACATTGCGTAGTTTGTTCTTGTTCCGTCATGTGGATATGGGCCACTATGGCAGAAACACAATTGACCATAAAAGCTAAAAAAAAAAAAAAAAAAAAAAAAACAAAAACAAACAAAAAAAAGATTTCACATCTTAAGTAAACTCAATATAATACATCATCATACACTTTAAAACAGCCTTCGAAAAACATAAAATCCATAAGATAAAAGTTTGTCCATAATATTTTCTGTGTGGTAGGTGTACAGATCTGGGGGCGTGTCATCGTGATGCCAATGGAAACAAAAGTTCATATTTAGTCCTACATTTTTTTGTTGTCATTTTACCTTAACACTTCCTATTTGCTTACAATACTTCAATCACTCGGCCAGCCAAATGATACTCTACCACTGAGATTCAAGTGACATGGGTAACGTGAACAACTGTTGCCCATTTAAAACAGTCCCCCCCCACAATGGTACTGTAATATGCCAATAAGCAATAAACATTGTAACTTAACACTACCAATCTGGAAAAAAAGACTGCATCATTAATTTTAAATATCAAGACTTATCGAGATTTAAATATGAAGACATTTCTTCAGAGATGAAGAAAGTGTACGCGTTAAACAGAAAATACATTTAACCCAGTAGGTGATACCAGTCAAGGAAGATCTGATCCCTATAATCCAGTGGAAAATAAAATAAAAACAGCAACAAAAAAAATCCATCTCCAATTCCAACATTCACAAAGGAGAGAAAATGTGAAGGAAACGGCAGAATTGGGTAAAACATTTTCCGCATCAGTATAACCGATGACAACGTGTTATTAAGAAAGAAAGATGTCAAAGCAATAAAGAGGAACAGAGGTGTGGTGTAGGCACAGCCAAGTTCCCCACTCGTGAGGACGTGTCCCCGCAGACGAGCGCGCGCGAGCTGTGTGAGGACACGTCCCTGCGGGCGCACGCTAGCTGTGTGGGGACGCGTCCCCGCGGACGAGCGCGCGCGAGCTGTGTGAGGACACGTCCCTGCGGGCGCACGCTAGCTGTGTGGGGACGCGTCCCCGCGGACGAGCTCGCGCTAGCTGTGTGAGGACACGTCCCTGCGGGCGCACGCTAGCTGTGTGGGGACGCGTCCCCGCGGACGAGCTCGCGCTAGCTGTGTGAGGACACATCGGATGAACTGCTGCTGTTGCTGTTGGTGGTCTGGGCTCTTTTGATGTACAAGTTCAACAGCTTCATCTGTGGAGAGAACAGAGCACTCACGTATGGGCAAACACACCAAGACATCAGACATCCTGACAAAGCAATGGGCCCTGAGTGAGGGCTACAGCCCTGGTTAAAACACACCACACCCATCATGCCACTGTAACAAGGGGCCACGTCTCACCTTTTGGCATGGACTCAAATTTGTCAGTTTTTCTTTTTAACATGTGAGAGCAAATCAATAATTGATCAAAAATCAGAACAATTGTCAGAATGTTTTTGCAAAACAAATTTCAGCACCCAGTCCTACAAATAACACTGAGGTTTCACCTCTGGCACGAACACATAAGACTTGTGCTTTAAGCCAAAGCACTTTCAGAACAATCACATTTCACAATGTTCGGTGTGGTAGGGAAAAGCTTTGAGCTGCAGAGCATGAGATGCAGCAGTACCTTACTGCCCGTCAGCTGCGCCAGGTGTGGCTTCAGCTCCTCGCCAATCACGGAGTAGATGGCCACCAGGCAGAACACACTGGCCTTGCGGACGCTACTTTCCGTGTTGTCATAGCCCTGCAGGCAGACGGAGAGGCAGGTGTTCTCACTTGAGTTATACTCGTCCACACCCTCCACCACACACGGGACGAAGCATAGTTAAGAGAGAGTGATGCAGGAGAGACAAATACAGCCGTCTTCTCATTGGACGTTATGCTCATACAACAGACAATGACCTAAGTTTCTCCAAGTTTACTAAATATCGAATTACCTATAGCACTGCGGAGCCACTAATATTAAGGTTTAAATCAGCGGACAACTGAAGTGACGACAGAAATCTTTGCCTGCATTGCCTATGAACGAGGCTTCTTCAAGGACGTCATTTGCAACTGAATCTATTTTGAAACAATTCATAAGGATCTAAACCCACGGAACTCAAAAAGCTGGCGCACACAAGAGACCCACTTGTAAGAGTCCAGGAATGATGTCGGGCAGCAGCTGATGGAGGAACTCCTTGGAGATGCGCTCGATGACCTTAGTCTGCATCTTGATGGCGGCCAGGTTGATGGGGTAGTCCGCAGTCTGCACGATGGGACACAGCACCTTGATGCACTGCTCTGGGTGGATGGAGCCGGCCAGGGTGGAGGCGGACTCTTCAGCCGCCCTCACCACCTGCACAGGGAGCAGCAGGAGGAAACACAGTTGCGGTCCTCAACAAGGCTTTTTCTTCAGGAAAACATCTACAACAATGCACGCAATGAAAGAGACTACCGAGCTGATGTGGTCTGCTCAGCAAGACTGATGCTAAGCCATCAGTCATGCTGGCACATCATATGTGGATTTCAGAGAACACTGTCAATTCGCAGCCACATTAACAAAACAAACAAAACATGTTTCACATGTATATTAAATAAAAAGAGGATCTATGTGGCTGTGATGGAACCAGAGCCCCCCAGCAAACTCATTTTTCCTTGTTCTTGGCACTCAAATCATGAGGGGTCCTTGTGTTTCTTGGACAATGGCTACATGATATAAACTGGGCAGATTCAGTCAAGAGAGACAGAGACCTGAGAGCCAGCAGTCAGAACGGTCATCTACTGTCCCGAGTGACCCTGTCCTTCAGGGGACGACCGTCTCCGCCAATGCTCTCTAACAAGGTGTCGATCATTTTAAGTAGAAGTTGAAGTTAAAGTTGAAAGACAGTGAAATAAACCCAACTGAAGGTGTTTCTAACCTCCTTGTGGGAGTCTTTGTGAGCCTCCAGGGTCTTCATGATGGTGAGTTCTGCATAGTTCTTGAAGCGGGCAGGCTGACTCCTCAGGATCTCCTTCAGGACCCTCAGCGCCAAGGCCCGGATGGTGTGCTTTCAGAAGGAGACGCATGTAAATCACACACAAGGCGTTTACAGTACCTACACGTCACTGACGCACCACTATGCCAGTGAGTGAGTGAAAGAACGAATGAAAGAAATATCACAGATACTTTCTTAGACTTCAAACAGCATCCAACATTTGTGTGTGTCTATCTAGACACGCGCGCGCACACACACACACACGCTGGATGCTGTTTGAAGTGCAAGTACAGAGTGTCCGAGTCCCTGCAACAAAATCGGGTGCACCATAGTGGTGAGTGTAAGCGGTGGTGAGGGAGAAGACTCACATCTTTGTCTCCGAGTGTCTCGAGCAAAAGCAGCAGGATGGTTTTGAAGTGCTCGTCCCACACGGCCAGGCTGTCCTCCCGCGTGATCTTCAGAAGCTCCACCAGTGCCGCCTTCCTCTCCTCCACCCGGTCGTTGTGATTGGACAACTCCTTCAGCAGGTCAGCCACCAGATCTAAGAGATCCAAAGGAGCTTAAGTCAGAGAAGAGAACAAAGCAGGTGTGGCCCCTACTCGCTGCTCAAGTCTGGGCCCAGGCAACCAGCTCAGTAACCATACACGAAGTACGGTGCTTCGAGGCGGCGTTGACGTTTCTGTTAAGAGATTTCATTAGATTCGTATGCATGTTACGTGTTGTTTAGTTATGTAACATTAACATGACTTCTGTACAGACATTAATCAAAGTCGAGGTTGTTAGTTTTCACCCATGGCACAAAGAAACGACAGAACGCCCAGAAAATTCTCGTTTATGTTAATGCAGTTTTAAAGAGCCTCGACCAACAGTTATTACAGACAGATATTAAGGTCCTGTCCTGTATTAGTGACTCAAGCATGAAAATGCCATCTTTATAACTTTCCAGAAGAAGCCATGCCACTCAGGAGACGAGACGAGGTTAAATGGGACACGTGACAATGAATGGGACTTGCAGGACGAAATGCAAACGGCCTGATGTTAACAGAACGCAGCTGTTCGTTATTCTACTGTGCGGGCCTTTACCAGGTGTAAAGCCCTTGGTGAGCACCATCCTGTTCTCACCACACTCCTGCCGTCGGCCTGTAGAGGAGAGGGGAGGGGAGGGGAGAGGGGAGGGGAGAGGGGAGGGCAGCAGGGGTTGTGATGACAGACTCAGTGAAACACCTGTATCGATTCATCCTCTACTCCCATGTTTCCTCCAAGAGTGCTGTGATGTGTACCCATGTTCACACTCCTGGGAGCTCGACAGCGGTGGAAATGCTATTGCTTTTCATTCATCTTCTGAATTTTTTTTTTTAAATCTTTTTAAAAGTCCCCAGACTTCCACTACCTCCCACTTCATTCCAGACGAAGTCGGCATTTTAGTGATTTACTAAAGCTATAAGCCGTGAGAGGCCCTGCGCGAGAGCATCTTCACAGCAGCTAACGGCATTACAGACACCACATCAAGCAGTTCACTGCTTTTCTAAAATGGCAGAAAAAAAAAAAAACATATGATGAGGGATTGCATTAATAAAGAAACAGGTCATAAATCATACTGTGGCACAGGAACTATCCCTTTTACAAACTAAGACTAAACTAAGTTATGGCTGTTCATTCTGAAACCCATGCCTGTTTTCTCCCCCCTTTTGACCATTTTCCCCACAATGCCTTGCTATACTCCTTTTTACTTCTATTCAACTGCTAGAGCAAGCAAGAAAAATCACATCTTCCCATTATGCTGATGAATTTTCTGCAGTCACCTTTCAACTTGAATCTTTCCATTCACGTTTACTGTGAGTTCAGACAACCTCAATTGGGCTAGCTTAATTCTTCTGGAGTCTCTAGTCCATCTTCCCTCCAGTTTTAGGACATTAAGGCTAGGCATCGACAAACTTAGCTTAACACGTTTCTTTGAAAAAGTTTCAAGTTTATAATTTGTTTATTTATTGTATGCACTTAAGTTGTAGTCCAATAGTAATAAATGTCCTAGCTAATAATAAATGTGCTAAACCAGGGTGACCATATTCTCAAGCTCCTGGGGGTGTGCATGTATTCATACTTTTAACAAATGCATTCATTAGCCAGAGAACTGCCTTCAGAGCCTCTATGGCCAGATAATCATATTCCTCTCCATACAAACATTCCTTATAAATATAAACAAATATATATTTTTGAAAAGTGACATAAAAAATAATTATTGCCATGGTCATTTATTTATTTTCAGTAGTTCTGGTGTAATTTTTATAGCGATTTCTATCATTCTGTCGGATTTGTTTTTAAATTTCTGTCATTAGTTACAAGCCTAAAAAGGCATTTAATTAGTCTAGACGGGGTGTGAGCCTTCTGATTTATGTCAAAAGTTGTGTGTGCGTCACACGCATGCATGATGTACACAAACAAAATGGACATTGGAGAAAAGGTCCCTCTAGTTAAAACAACAAGTAATGTGCCTGTAAGCCGGACTAGTCTATGGCTAGACAGATAAAGTGTTAGCTTAACCCAATGCCAGCATGAACCCAAAACCGCAACCCAGGAGTTTACAAACTGCACACCTTGTGCCTCCCAAGAAGTATAGAGGGGGCTTCACTGGCCGGTATCCCCCTCTACTGTGTAAGCCAGCTGAGTTCTAGATCACCTAGCTGCAACATCAGGTAATACGGACGGTGACGACAGTACGAAATGGTGTGGAACACAAGAGGTGGGCGTGGTATAAAAATGTAACTCTATACCAGAGCTCAGACTCACAGTCACGAAACTGCTCCACGTCGTCGTCAAAGACGGCCTCTTTCAGAGCGCTCTTATCGTAACCAGCGATGGTCTCTCCGTAGCCGTACGGCGCGAACTCGCGCGTCCTGGGCCCGGTGAAAGCGCGGGGAGACGGGGTGTTGAGCAGGGAGGTCTTATTGTCCAGGGCGGTGCGGCCTCCGTCCACCACATCTAAGCCTAACCGAGCATCAGACCCTGGGGACACTGCCTCTCTTCCAACCTGGCGTAGTAAACAGACACACAACGATCAGTGATGAATGCGTAAACAAATCGCATATGTTGTGTTGCCAGAGCGGTTGCTATAATGTAGTAATGCTACAATTTTATAACATTAATCTATGAGCTTTGTGAAGTTTTGCAGGACTAAAACAGCAATATTTATACGCCAAACATCCAAGTTTCCTTTTACGAGGAATCTTCTCTAAGGGGGCTTACGGTATCATCCTTCTTGCATTCACGCCTGATGGGCTCATTGAGGTCCTCCTGGCTGCGGTAGCTAAAGCTCTGGATGGCCTCGGTTACACCACGCAGCGAGCTGTAGATCTCGTCCGAGTTCATGTTCTCCGTGTCGTACTCCAGCAGGCTGGGGAGCAGGAGGAAGGGAGTAGGACGGTCAGGGCCGTGCTGGGTGCAGGCGGGGCTGTGGGCGGGGCTGTGGGCGGGGCTGTGGGCGGGGTTTGGGAGTGCCACGCAGCTTGCTGCCACTTCGGACCCCGGGGTGTGAGGAAACAAAAGCTGAGTGGCTCTGAAATGTGCACCCGAGTGAATGAGAACGCCGTAGACACGACAAACACGCCCGACAGAAACGGAACACACACGTCAATTGTGTTTTTCCCAGTTACTACAGATATTACAACTATGATGCCATTAAAGTTAAAACCGAATTCCGTTTACAGATTAAATCTTGGATCCCTCGGCACAAGCTGAGCTGTGACAACAAGCAGCGTAGTTGCTAATGTCTTGCAAGGGCAGGCCACTCATGCAAAACACACAGACAAACACACAGATCATGTCCTGCAGTCATGCCTTTCCAACTGGTTTCTGCATTAAGCATTCTGTGTAACCCAGTGCTTCTTCAGCATGTGCTACATAAGGCAAGTTGAAAGCAAAAATGCCTCTCAGATACAACAATGCAACCTCTACTGCATTCAAGATATCCATCCACTCAGTCAGTTACCCATTACAAACCAACAACCTTGATATATTTAAAAAGCATATAATAGCATACATACACACACAAAGCATGATATCATTATCTGATTGGTCAAGTCCTGAGTGGGTGGGGTCTTTGCACCGATGCCGCCCCTCCTCGCAGTGATAGGCTAGTGACCGAGTTACCTGGGTGACAGCGCGCAGCGGAGGGCCCTGAGCGAGGGGGCGGTGGGGACTGGGGGGTGAGTCGGAGGAGGAGGGGCAGCTGGGTGCTTTGAGAACCCATCGACACTCCAACCCCACAACCGACTGTGCCCAGAGAACAGCCAGAGAGGGGGGGTAAAGCAGGGCAGGAGGGGCACAAAAACACACGAGAGGAGAGGAGAGAAAAAGACAGGAGAGGAGGAGAGAGGAGAGGGGGGAATAGAGGGATTAACAGGAAAAGAAGAAAAATAGTAGTTGGAAATGTTGAGGTTAGCAGTATGAGACAAAGAGAGATTCAGAATGGACAAGAAACCCAGGAACTGTCGTCTAGGTTCAGTGAGGCATTCTGACTTTAGCAAGAGCTACAGTCAGTGCTGACTTCTGATTCAGGACCTTAAAACCATAAAGTACAACCTGATAATGAGCACATGAGTAATTCAATACAAGGTAACCCAGATGGATTATACAGGGTGAAGGTATGTGGCTGCACAGCGGAGGGATTATCTCACCCACAACTAGACTACAGTTTTAGGGTTTTGAAGGAGTTTTGAAGAAAGCAGTACTGTAACTAGCATTTCGTTTTGGTCAGTAAAGGTTAGCATGAGACTACGGAAGCAAGAGCCCAGAATGTGAGGTGAGCCCCCATCAGACGACCACACCCACAGTGCAGTCACGCGTAGGTGGGACGGTGAAGTGGGAACGCAAAAAAAAACCAAAAAAAAAAAACAGGTTACCTGGGCGACAGGCCACCGTGGGAACAGTTTGTGGGGGAGGTGAGAGGGCTTGTCCTGCTGGTCGGATGTCTGGGTGGCGTGCGTCCAATGGTGTTGCTAGGAGAACTCTGTAAACAAGACAGAGGAAAAAGATAAACTTCGTTTCCATCCGCGCACACACAAACATATATAAAACAATAATAACACACACCCTAATGACAGATTGGTGAATGTCAGTCCAGTTAGTGATGTACAATGCTTTTATCTATTACTGTACAGTCCATCAAAGATAAGACCCATGATCCACCCTCAAAAAAGTGAATACACATCTAATGATCTCCGTATAATCTAAATACACAGGAGCCGAGTATCTGGAACCGTCTGAACAGTGGCTGTGCACAGGAGAGCACAGGACTGAAGGCAGAGGGGTGCGAGACTTACCACTCCCCCGGGGGTGCTGGACGTCTTCAGGTGGCTGTGCAGAAGCTTGGTGGCTCCATCCTGGAATGTTTTGGGCAGAGCTCCCAGGAGCATGGTGAACTCGGGCGTGTTCAGCTCGAAGAGCGAGATCAGGACCACCTGGGCAGCCTACACAACACAGACCACACCGCATGAGGAATGGGGCCAGAGATCAGGTAGTCCATGAAGAATTTAAACATGCAAGAGGCTTCTCACACACTAAAGACGTGTTGTGTGTGGAAAGGTACAATTCACAAAATAAAAAAATAAAATGTTGGGGTTGTATTTCGGTTCCACTTAGAGAACTTCGATATCTTTATCTTGCACCACAGTTTAACGTTGAGGCACACGCATGCACAATTCAGACCGCTGTTATTTTGTCACATCATACAAAATGTGTTAGGCAGAAGAGAAAGAAGAGGCCCTTGGGGTCTGTACAATCTACCCAAAGCACGACAAAACCCTCAAGGGTAGAATTCTGATCAGTCAATCTAATTTGCATGACCCCCGCCCCTCACAAGGTATAAGAGTTGTGATGTTCAGGAATCATTTGTGTGAGGCAGTATGCATGTTAGAGACAGAGAAGGCGTGGTTTAGGAGGCGTCACTCTCGCGGTAGTTAGAGGCTGACCGGGCGTGCTGGTTGGTGGTTAGGCCAGGGGGAAGGCACTACCTGCTTACACCTTTCTTCCAGGTGAGCCTCTCCGGGCAGAAGGGCTGTAGTGCTGGGCTTGCCTGAAAACTCCTCACTCGCCCAGTTATGGAGGGTCTAGGCCACAGCGGCAGAGCACACAGTGCAACAGCGTATGAAACAAACGTAATGCCTGTGCGTCAGGGTCACACCCTGGGGCCGTTAGCAGTGGGGGAAAATCTGTGGATCCTTCGTAACCACAATGAGGTTGCCCTCTAAAAACCGACTTCGGGACACATCCATGCCCTTCTGCTTATAGCGCACAAACCCACAACCTGCTTTATGACGCATTATGGCATTCATAAAAATGCGTTAATGTTCCCTAACATTACAGAGGCGTACCTTTCGGACATCGGAGCTTTTGGGTTCTGTGGTCCAGGTGATGATGCGGGACACAGCTAATCTTGTCTCACTGGAATTGACAAAGTCCGCAGGGTCCATCTGCCTAGCCAAGGACTCTATATACTTGAGGATAGCCACCTTCACCTGTCAGTTCAACCAGCATTTAATGAACACAGGGCAAACAATGAACGCCGACCAATAAATACACCACAATAAAAGCAGGGTTAAGTGCAGAACAATTACCTTCAAGTTGGGAGTTTGGGTTTGATCAACAATGAACCTCATAAGGATGTTAAATTGCTGGTCGAAAGGAAAGGACTCCCTGCAAAACAGTAAATGAGACATTAATATGCATGCATAGAGAGTAGAATGGTGTCGTACATGGGGGGGGAAAAAAAAAAACAAGATTCCAACCGAGTGATGTCCAGAGCCTTCTGAACTTTAGCCTGAACTGATCCTAGGAGATCAGCGCCCATCTTCTTGAGAAGCTGAGTTAGCAGGACAAAAAGCCAGTCCTGGAGCTCCTCTCTATGAACAGTGATGAAGTCTACCAGAGTCTCCAGAAACATGCTGAACACCTGAGACAACAAACATGGCATATAAAAAACAGGCTAGTTCCGCTCATGAATTAAAATTAGTCCACAAAGAGGTGATGTATACAAGAGCATGCTCCTTAAAATCATTTACAGTAGAACAGTGAGAAACCATTCAAGCTCCACTTACTCTCTGTTAATAATATCCACACCAAGACGCAACATGCAAAAAATAAAACACTCCGTTAATGGGCACGAAACATTTTCAGTGTTCTCAAGGCAGGTTAAATGTAACTGGTTCGTATTCATTTAAAATGACCTTACAATGCTGTTTAACCAAAGTTTCCATTTCTTCAATCTTTAGCAAAATTAGTAGACAACAGAGCAGCATGCGACCATCCCTGCTGGTTACCTTGCTGTGAGGATCTGCAAACATCCTGGTGAAGATCTCACATAATCGTTTCAGCTCCACTCGACTGAAATATACGCACAAATAGGGGAACTGGTGAATACATGTACTCAGTCAATTATAGTCACTACATCTGACCTGACTGTAGGAAGGAAGATATCTTAAATAGTTCTAACTGTTCTGACATGTTTCCAGAGCTAGATTGATATCTAAAAGTACTGACTATGTGCAAAAATTAAAACCTTGAAATCATCTGCTGAACGCTTTCCTAGTTCCATGTCTGAGGGCCCGAGGATACGCCCACCTCACACGAGGACACACCCACCCCCACCCCACACGAGGACGCGCCCACCCCCAGCCTACCTGAGGACGCGCCCACCCCCAGCCTACCTGAGGACGCGCTGGCTCTTGAGCAGGTTCTGCAGGCCCAGCAGGCCTTCCTTCCTCTCGGCCCAGTTGGAGCTGGCGCAGTGGTTCAGCACCTCCGCCACATCCTCCGTCTGCCTCAGGTAGTGTGGGATGGCGCCGTTGCGCGAGCCGTACGAACGCTCCGAGCAGGCGCTGGACGCGTCGCTGTTGGCGTCGTCGTCGGAGTACATGCCGGGAGACTCGTAGCGCCGCCGCACGGGTTTGCGCTGGGGGAGCAGGGGGGAGGAGCGCTTACACGAGCCACAGGGGAGGGGGGGGGGGGGGGGTGCAAGACCACACAGCCTCTTCATAAAGGCAGCACTGAGAGCTCAGCCAGGTCATCCACAAGGGTCATCATGCATATGCGAATTACGTGCCTCCTCTCTCCATGGGAAGTCATGCAGGATGTGTGAGTGTTGCAGAAAGCACTCATTAATATTACCACCATAACGGTGTTAATGCTGTTAATTAATTTAAAGACAATATTCCAAAGTTATTCAAAAAGCTGAAGGGCAGGTCACCCAGGTATTACATTTCCAACAGCCCAGCAATGCAAAGAAATGACAGCTTATATTAGTTCAGTCAGTGTTGATTACGTGACTACCACAGTGTCTCAAACAGACTGGAATAATTATATCCAGAGAAAAGCCACACCATGGCAGCTTGTCTCTCGCATGCCTGTTTATGGAGGTCTCCATTCAACACCATGCCTTCACATTTTGGTGGCAATGTCGCCAAGACATTTAATGTATTTCAAGAAAATACTCTGAGGTTTTAAATGAAATGAAGTTTCAGCAATATGTACTTTACAGTCACACACACAATGCCAATCACTTGTGCTGACACACTGTAGGCGATGAAGTTGAACACAGCACAAATGAGATGAGGATGTTAACCCACTAAAATTAATCAATCAGAAACATGCCGATACTGAAGCTCTTATAGCCTGGCCTAACACACACACTGCATGATGATGTGATTAGTACAAATAGGGTGTAAAATCAACAACTACCTTATTCCTGGAGTCTCCCAACAGCTGAAGATATTACCAGACAGAACAAAAGGAAGAGCAGAGAGACACGTTTCAAAAAGGGACACAAAGCAAAAGCGTCCTTCAGGAATCTGAACAGAAGGAACCATAACTGTGTACTGTACTGGGGCAGCAAACTCAGTGGAATGTGCTGTGGTCTATGACACTTTTACCCTTTAAAAGATCCATTACAACAACCTTAAGAGCCATTAAAAGGCCAAGAGGAGGTATCTAAAAAATAGGGAACTGGTTTCCGTCAGTAAAGACGTTGTCCACATTTTCTGCTCCTCATGCATCAGGAATACAGTACACGTTCCATTATAGCTTTAATGTCTCCACTGAGGGCCCGTCTTATCCACAGCGTGTCAGAATACACGCAGTGGTCCGGCCGAGGCCTGTATTACCCAGTAGAGCTCATCTTACCAGGGCGTCGGCTACAGCAGCTTCCACCTCCGTGCCCGTGTTCAGCACCCTCATGGCGTTGACGGAGGCCGAGATACGAGCCTGGTGGATGAGCCCGAACCGATCTGAGGGCAGGGTGGAGAACACCAGTTAGGACGAACACCACGAGAAAGCTAAAACCAGTCACTACTTACCTGGTACACCAGCGACTTTAAGGAAAGGGGGAGGGGGAAAAAAAAAGGTTATGTAACAGTGAAGTTTGCTGTAAATTGCAGCGCACAGATGATAGAAGGATGATAGAAGGACGAAGTCACCAATTCACCACTAAAAATCACATAACAAGCAGCAAAGAAAAGAACCCAGCACACAAATCCCAGCACACACAGACAATATTTCCATATTTCATATGTAGATGCACCCTAGGTCTGTACACCTGGAGCTTCTTAAAAGCACAATGCAGACGAATTCCAATGACATTCCAGAAACAATCAAAATACTGTCAAAAGGCATTATAGCAGATGTCAGAAACGAAGATGGAAGACTACTCAAATCGGTTATGCCTTGCTATGCGCTGATGATGAAAACCCAGCCAAAATGACTATATGGACCGGACAGGTGCAGCAGAAAATAAAATTGATTTCCTAATCAGCAGAAACCACAGGCATCTAATACAAACGAACAAGCAACAAAAACATCTAAATGAACACAGCACAAATGACATGGAGAAAAACCTCACACCTCAGATCACTCACATGTACCTCACTATATTCCGCTGACTAACACGCAACAACGGAGCATAATCTAGACGCTAAAACGCGATTTGAGGTGTGCAAGTTTCCGCCTGAGCAGACAGCACTAGGTGCACTGGATGAAGACATGCTCGTGCTACGGTTCTGGAGAGGTGCCATGCAGGTCACCTGACTGGCCCACGGGGTCGGCCGTGGACAGCGCACTGGTGGATCGAGAGTGGCGTCGGGAGGCTGCGGGGACAGGAAGAGGGGTGGGGTTGATGACTCCCAACCAGGGTTAGTGCGCCACAAACCACCCGAGCAGAGCGCCATCCCATAAGGCACCGCACCCGGCATCCCGCACAACCCAGCGGCTCCCCGCACAACCCAGCGGCTCCCCGGCCAACGCGAGAGAAGGGACAGGGACACGTCACTGGGAGACGAGCGCAAATGGGCAATGAAAGAACGCAACGGGACATGCTGCCTTGTCCCTCTGCATTCTAAAAGACCAGAACCTTTCAGCGCTTACTGCTTATCCACACCTAGAAATTAATGACATCATTTATTACAATGTGTTGTCAAAACGTTTATTAAAGAAGAAAAAGAAAAAAAACAAACAAAGATTTTCAGTTATTTCCCTAAAAAGATATTAGTAGCAGCGATTATTGTTGAACAGAAGAACATTGACATGCAAAACAGAAGGCAGGCAAGAGACATGCACCACCATGCAGGCTTTGGTGCGGCATCGTGAGGCCGCTAAAGGCAGAAGATCCGCAGCGAAGGGCCAGGAGGGAGCATGGGTGGGGGTGGGAGCTGGCGGAGGGCTGCTGGAGGAGAGGGGGTGAGGGGTGTGGGCTCCACCCGTCCGCTTTTACTCACCCAGCGGCGCGAAGCCCCGGGCGGGGCTGGTGTCGCGGCTGCTCTCGCGACTGGTGTCACGGCTGCAGCCCTGACTGGCGCTGGGCCGGGGGATGCGGCTGCTCCGGGCTAGCGTGCGGTAAGGAGAAGCAGCAGGAAGAAGAGCTTTACCACACAGCCTGGCTGTTAGACGACAGAGGTTAGGGGCAGTTAGTAAGGCCGCAGAGGGGCCAGAGTCGTGACCAGGGTGGGGTGGGCTTCTTGTGGTAGGAGGTCCTGGAGTGTCACTGTTTCAGAGGTTAGGCGCTGAAAGCAAAAAGACGAGGCCGCAGTATTGCGTAGCGAACGAACGAACACACACCAACACAACACGGCCACTGAAGTATCAAAATATAAAATAAGAAATTTGCACGGCTTTATCCTGCAAAAAAAATCTAAAAGAAAAAACATAACTGAGGTGGAATTAATGCGCTCACACTGATCTCAGTCAAACCGATATACTTCCTAGTCACATTAAAAGAGGCAGCTCTTCCAAATGCGTAGACATTGTAATGAAAAGATGGACAGACAATAATGACCTCAGCGCATAGTGGCAAGGCTGATGACATAAGCAGAAATGGAAGGAGCCGATTGGTCATCCTCACCATTCTTCAGTTATAGGGAAATCAATCACAAGAGCAAAGGGCCAGTCAGAAGGCACAGAGTCAGACCGACAAGAGCAAGGAAACGCTCATCTGCCGAGCCAAACGCACAGCTGGATTTCCTCAGAGAGGCACCATCCAACAGCCCTGCACCGATTGTGGGAGTTCACCTGGGATCCACTTAAGGTGTCCTTGAGCAAAATCAGCAATGCACCACTAAACAGTTACAAGCAACTGTTATGAGAAAATGTGTGTAAACCGTTTGAAACAACCCGGGATTTCATTATGAATTGCTGCAAAAGTACGACGCGAAGTCAAACAATATCAGTCTCACTGAACAAAGCAATATCTACATTTGACATAATTTGCCATACAAAAGCATTTCTTGTAAGAGAATCAGACTGCACTCTGGGTAAGACTGCCACAGGAGGACGAGACTGCAGGCATCTCGCAGGGTTTGGGGGGGGGGTTTGTGCTCTTACCAAGGCCCAGTCTGCTGGGGCTGGTCTCTCGACTGCAGCCCTGGCTTCTCGGGACCCGGGCGCGCGGGTCCGTGGGCGCAGCGCTGGGCGTGGCCCGCGGGACTCTGCCGTACGCGTGACCCAGGAGCTTGCCGGGGGAGCTGGAACGGCTTCCGGCTACAAAGGAAGGAATCGGTACGACACAGGAAGTGTTAATGACAGACCAAATATGCTGTAGCAACTGGGACTGGAAGAAATACCTCTGTCCTGCTCCGAGACTACAATATATATTTTTGAAAGCGCAACATATCCAAACTACTGATCTGAAGATTTTATTTTTGTACTTAGTGCCGTCAGGATTCTGCTGTTTAATAGCTACACTGTTCATTAGCATCGCAGACTAGATACACGGGCCATTTTCTCCACTCCAGATCATTTTTACAGATAAACATGTTTCTCTTGACCATGTATTTCTACTAGGAAAAGTGGCACTGTATAAATACAATGTCAATAACAATCTCGAAGATGCATCTGAATTTGGAAATACACCTAAGGCAACTTATCAGATCTTAGCATTGCTGTTTTTATTCTGTTACTCTGATCCCACATTTACTTGTGAACGTAGGGGAAGATGAACAGAACATTTGTGCAACAAATGTGAAACAACAAAACGCAGATCCATGAAAATGCTTGCATGGAATAACTCAAGAACAAATACATTTTATATTAAAAAAAGTGTGTGTGTGGGTGTGTGGGGGGGGTAAAATACATGACAATCTAATAACAAAATGGGAAACTCTCTACTTTCTTAAAAAAAGATTAAAAAGAGAAGCCAGCACAGCACATGCTATATAACTCTGACAAGACGGGTGCAGGGTGAGGTCATGCAGGAGTCTGCGATGAGGCGTCGCTGGGGAGAATTTGGGGTCTTACCACCAGTGGGGTTTGCTGATCTGGATCCTTGTGTATGGAGGCAAACCGTAGGACAGGTGAAAAGCAGCCAGTTACAAAAAGACTCTCAGTGTAACATGGTTACCCAGCATGCACCAGGCAAGACGTTTTAATCCGTGCATTAACTGATGAGTTCAGCCCGACAGAGGACCCCTTACTTCCCTCACCTGTTCAATGAACCACCTTCAGCAGGAAGCAAGTGTGTGTTATGACAACACTGAAAACAGCCAACGGAAAGGGGGGGGGGGTATTTGACCAGCAGGAGGCGCCAAACTGCAGGATTAATGCTGGTAGGGGTGTAACGGTACGTGTACTCCTCCTGAAGCTTCACAGTACAAATGTTACGAGCTGGTTCATGCAGTCATATGGAAATAATGCAGTAGTCTGTGTGAAGACTGAGGCATCTAATGCTGAACAAAATGTCACAAAAGCACCAGTTCCACCTGGGAACCTTAAGCTACAAGCCATTAGCAAGTTAACAACATGATCTTGGCTTAAGCAGACTGTTGTCAGACCAAGTCAGTCACACTATGAGTGACTCAGGAACAATGACACACTGCCTGCTTCTTCCCCAAGTCAGCTGTGTGTTCAAAGCGGACAACACATATTTGACATCACCAATGTGTGTCACACATCAGAGACAAAAACAACAAACTCACACCTCGACTAATTGATTGATATATCTTGACTAATTTGGAAGATAAAAATGGCCAGGCTTTTTGTGAGGGTTGTGCTTAAGTTTTTAATATTTAAGCATAGCCTTTAAATATTGCCTGAAACAAACACTCCTAACACAAAAGGTCAATATAGAACATTAGGTGGATCAAACTAACTTGCACTACTGTCTGAAATAAATGAAAAAAGACACCTAGCCTTTTTGCATCCAACCCCCCATTGTACCAAACAGTAATGTCCGAACTGTGGTACGACCCGAACAGCGTGCTTCTGTGTACCGTTACGCCCCTACTCCTGGACAAACGATGGGATAAACGATGCCATTTCCTGGTGCTGCATGGGAGATGCGTGTGAGAAGACGCACTTACGCTGAGACTGAGAGACCACTTTAGCTCTGCTCCGCCCACGGCTGTCCGTCACGGCGGCGGCTCCGCCCACGGTGCTGCCGGAGCTCTGTCGTCTCGTCCGCACGCGACCTGAGCGTCACACGAGCAGAGCGACAGAGCGTTAGAGCAACACAGGCGGACTAGAAGAACGGCGGAGGGCCAGGGGAGCACAGATACAAAGAGGGGAAAAAGCTGTTCTATACGGGACAGACATTTAAAAGGCAGGAGAGGGGAGTCATTAACATTCAAGAAACGAAAGGTTATTTGAGCGGAAACCATACAAAGAGTGTGGGTGACATGCTTAGAAAAATACCACCTTGTCATGTCGAAAAACCTGCATTGCCGTGAGGGTTTTGCTATTGTGGTAAAAAGTAGTTAAAAAGTCCCTGACACTGAATGTTTTATCTTCGTGTCATGTAGTGGTTCTTCTCTGCATCAACTCAGAGCTCAACAAAGTGATGAGCCCTGTGAGGAAATGACTGCATGGAAAGATGCAAAGATGTTTTTATTAAAAAGAGAGAAAAATAAAAAAGAAACCACCTCACTATCGAGTTTCTCATAGTGCAAATGGACCACGAAGCACATTCTATAAAAATTCATTATATTCTAAAATTCTATAAAATACACTATAGCTATTTTGGGCAAAACAAAATGCACGTGCTGATCAATCATATATATAATGACCTGCACTTATTGATGATAAAACTGCTGATAATATTACAGAAGAACACGTGTGAGGCTGGTGTGTTACTGCTGACTGTTAAAGGGCTTTTACAGAGTCAGGGAGACCATGCAGACAAGTCATGCAGAGAGAGGGCCACCACATGAAGTTGCTGTTAACATACAGGAAACACAAAAAGAACAGCACTGTCTAAAGCTCTCCGAAAGCATGGAGCTAGGACCAAGACACATGTACACACGAACACATACACGAATCTTACCATCCATTTTACCAGGTGCACCATCTTTGGGGCAAAAAACAAAAGCAGGGGAGTGTGGGGTGAAGAGGAGGAGAGGTGAAGGAGGCAGAGATTAGAGGCAGTTACGCTGGAGGTAGTGTGTGAGGCAGGGCGGAGAGGGGAGATTAGAGGCAGTTAGGCTGGAGGTAGTGTGTGAGGCAGAGCGGAGACGGGAGTTGCGTGGAGGCCGGGGAAGGGGGCGAGGGGCTTTGCTGAGACTGCGAGTAAGGGAAGGAAGCGAGATTATGCATCATACGTCATGGATTAAAGCACCACGGGACAAGACAAGAAACGGTACTAACCCACGCAACGACCGGAGCAGCTAAGAAGGCAGTGACACAAAGACGAGACTCTAAGTTTTGCAAAGTTTGTTACAGTGACATCAAAAACGAATCCAACAGGAATCCATTAAATAGCTGCTCATAAATTATCTAAGCAATTCGGGGGTGGGCTTCAGCCGAGAAGACCAGGAAGGGGAACAGGGACTGTTGACTTTTATAATGAAAATGCCTAAAAATGCCAAGTGTCCTCGGTGATGGCTATTTGTTCCTCATCAAAGCACAGCCTAATAGCATCTTTGGTGCACAATCGCCATCATTTATGGGCTGCTGGAGCTGTAAAAGCCAGTGGGTTTACGGGTATTTCATTTAAAAACCGCCTAATTAAGGATGGAGGGTGGAGAAAGTACGGACTGGGACTATGTCAGGGCGGAGGGCCTCGAGGTGAGGGTGCTGTGTGCAGGGGTGTTGGAGGGTTTACCCAGGGAGGCGTAGGAGCCTGGGGGCAGGGCGGAGGCGGAGCCAAACGAGGAGGGGGAGGGCACGGCGCCCATGCGGGATTTGGCACTGGCGGCGGCGTTCACGTCGACGTCGCTGCGTGAGCGCTGGAGGGAGCCGGGGGTGGTGGGTGCCCTGGAGCTCACTACCTTACCTGGGACGCGGAGACAGAGACGAGATGGAGATGAGACAGATCAGACGTTTGCCAAAACATCCCGACAAAACTCAAACATACCGTATAGGACATATGGTCAAGCATGTGTGTGAGCATGTGTGTGAGCAGCTTACTTCTGGTCATGCCACTACCCATCATGCTCTTCACCGACAGGGGCCGGCTGAGGAGACAAGAGAAACGAGCCATTCAGTTCAGTGTGAAGCCATCACGGCCCACGCCAGCTCCACCCACCTCCACCCACCTCCACCGCTCCCGGCAGCCCCGCTGTAGTGCGGCAGCTGCAGCCGTGACGACACCTTCACCCAGCAGCCCTGCTGCTTACAAACAACTTGGCCAACCTGAACATCGGTGCTTTTCAGTAGTATCATATCACTAGTATCCTGGACTCCCCATCATATGAGCTTGCCATTCTGACATTCTCATAAACCCATATGCTTGTCATCTCATCGTATTATACTTGTATATGAATTTTCTATGAACCGTCAATCGTATCATCAATACATTAATATGATTCTTTTTTTCTCCTTTTAACTCCTCAAAGACTCTCAGATGACAGACACTCAGTTTCACTAAACTACAGCACTGGACAGGGTGGCTTTGGCTAGGGTCGCATCCAGAGCAACAGCAGGACCTGGAAATATTATTGCTTAGAATCGTTACCTACATGGTGAGATATACAAAGAAGACAAAACAAACGACAGAAAAATGCTCACTGGTTTTAGAAAGAGCGGTCGAAGTGACGGAGAATCTATCTGGATGCTACTCGAGATGAGTGAGATCGTTAGAGCAGACGCAGCGATGACCTCACCGTCTCTAAACAGATAATAAGGCTACTGGCACAACAGCAGAGATGAGATCATTGCCAAATATCCAGCGAGGGATCATTAAACTGGGAAACACACCAATCAATCATGACGCATGCTCCCGTAGCACAGGCTGACTAATCTATGTACGATTACACAAGCGCAAACGGAGATTAGTGCCACTCTAACACTCCCCTGATGCATCAAAGTGAAAAATCACCTTTTAAAGATTAAGGCTGTGTTTTCAATATACTCTAGCAACAGCAAGTTAATTAAGTCTCCTTAGCAGAAAAGGCTACTATCACCACCTCTGTCCCAATCGCATCAAACATGCAAAGTTCTGAAAATCTGCATTGCCCATCCACTGTTCATCACCATAGAGTGTTATGGGGGTGTGTGTGTGTGTGTGTGTGTGTGTGCGCGCGTCTCACTTCAGGCTCTCCTGAGAGCTGGAGGAGGAGCGGTCGGACTGAGGTAGTGACACTATACTGTCAGAGCTCTTGAGGTGAGACTGGAGAGCCTTCTGATAGGTCGACTCCAGCGCCTGGAACAGATGCTCCGCCTCACGGCTATAGTGGCCATGGAATCCCCAGTAACACCTGCAAACAGGACAGCAGTCTCATTAAGGCAGATTAGTGCATGTTTAAAAATGCATTTTTAAAAATTCAACCTGAAACAAGGAGAAAAAAAACAAAAAACAAAAAAAGAATTCTAACATTTAACAAAATTATACGATTTCCAAACTTACTTTCTGGCTATGGACCTGGCCTCCGAGTCAGCATCATGGATCCCCTTCTTGATGGTCTCGGTGAGGACGGCGATGTGCCTGGGATAGTACGGGAACATGGCTAAGCGCGCGTCAAACCGACCCACAACTACCACCACAGCAGCGTTCGCTCAGAATCCCACAGCTTGTTTTATTAACAGGCGGGAACGCCCAAGTCTTTGAAAGCCTCCTTGAATCTGGCCCAGACCGTCCCCAACTCCCAGTACACAGCACAGACAGTCCCAAGAGAAAGGAGAGAGAGAGGGAGACAAGCACTCCTTATAAAAGAGTTCTGGGGAACATCGCCATGGAAACACCACGGACGCATGGTTGCTACCAACTCTGGGCTCATCAATTAAGCCCCACGAAAAGAATCATCAGTTGCCCATTCAGCTGAGACGAGACAAGTCCCTCATACAAGCGAAATGTCACGCAAGCTGCAGAACACGTGAGGCGCCCACGTGAACACACGTGCTACATGCACACATAGGAGTTGAATTCAGGGTAATTTATCCAACAGAGTAATTTATCCAATTCGGTCTTGATGAACTCACCTCTCTAGTGTGTTGGTCTGCCATTCTTGCAACAACAAGTCTAAAAATTCATAACAGCGCCTGAAGAAAAAAGTTTAACATTAAAAAAAATATATAGTTAATTATATATAAGAAATCCTGAAGTAGTTTTACTTAACACATATATGATAATGGGCTTACCTGCGAACAGCCACCGATTTGGATGTGCAGTTACTGGTGATGATGGGGATGAGGCGTGAATAGTGTGTATGCTGTGGACAAGAACAAAGGTCTACATGAACCCAGACGTGTACAGTGTCGAACTGTGGTGAGCCGCGCATAGTTTAAAGTCAGGTTCTTCATAAGCCTTTAGAAACCTCAAAAACGGTCAAGGGTTTTGAGGCCGGACCAGGGAAACCACACCCTATCCACACACACACACACACACACTCACCCGCAGGATGAGTCGGATGGCAGCCATGCCAGATGTGGCCATGACTTTGGCGCTGTTGGGCACGAGATTAAGCAACGTGGGCATGATGGTCTCTGCTCCGTGATCAAATCTGTTCCCCAACACAGAGGACAGGTGCCTGAAGAAAGACAATGACATCAAGCCAATCAGAAATCAGTGGAGGGGAGGGTGTGCTCATCACAGGTTTGGGGCGAAAATGCATCAGGTAGACATTTGGACGACCGTAAAACATGAAGCATGTTCAGTAATACATGAAGTCTGTTTATACATCCATCACACCGGGTGCTCTTTAGACGCAGCACTCTACTCAGTGCCCTGCTCCCTTCAGTCGCACCTCATTAGAAATTCATTAAGATTAAAATTAATTACAGAGCTGCATTGGAACATTTGCCATCACAGCAATTCATAACAAATTTATGAAACCCAGCATAAGTCTCCGTGTTAAAGCTGCCATGATACGGTAAAACTTTTAAAAGGACAGGAACAGAAATGATGGAATACGTAACAGAAGATGACAACTGCTGACAGAAGTTTTGAAAAATGATTTTCTGTACATAACGAAGGCTTATTTTTCATCCGACACCAGAAACTTTCAGATGTCGCCTTATTTTCATAAACATATTAGCTGCACTTAATAAAGATCTCTGCCGTGTGTGATGCATGTAAGGAGAAAGGTTGGAACGGCGTGCTCCATACCCGAGGGTGATGCACGCCTCGCGGACCACCTGAGACCGCAGGTCCTTTGCAGATAGCTTGAAGGCCCCTTCCAGAAGTCTGAGCTGCTGGAGGAAACCGTCGTGTTCGACAGCTCCAGCCAGGACCAGTGATCGCACCTTCTTCAGCTAGTGGACATAAAAAAAAAAAAACTGTGTTGCCAACAGTTTCTATAGCAACATCCACACCCACTTCAGAAAGGAGCCTTTGTGAAGATATGAACACGGTGCAGAAGTGCATCAGACTTACGGCAGTCACTCTCTGCTCCCACTCGTGCTTCTCGTCCGATAACACCTCGCGAATCTTAGTCAAGGCGTCTTCAAGCTCCCTACTGGAGTAAATCTGTCCACAGAACACCACACATGAACAGCAGCTGCAAATAATCGTTGTAAAATGCAGAAAAAACGGAAACGGACATGATTGGTTCTGCTGTTCAGGTTTGCCCAAGTACATGCCTGCACAGCAGGGACGTCTTCAAAAGCCTTGATGAAGTCGTCTTCGTCCACTGCTCCCGCACTGCCTCCCTCCTTCCCTGTTGGACAACCGCTTGGTCTAAGTTGTCAAAATACTAATCCCCACTGTGTATGATGCCATATGCTACAGTTAACATGTTTCAGCTGGTTTTCCCATTCGTTTTGTTTTTTTTTAATATATGGATTCATTTGAACTTGGAAATTAAAGCTTCACATTTAATTAAACATTTTATTTCTAATAGTAATAGACAATAAGACATAATAGGCAGTAAACATGAAACATGAAAAAGTGGGTCACATTAAATTAAAATATTTCAGAAACCATGTATTTATTCGGACCTCGGACTAAACCCCTTCTTGTCCAGCCTAAAAGATCCTCAATGCAAATCCAGTGCTGAAATAGAACTGCACTTTGAATTCTGAACTAAACCAGTATTAAGCATAAGCCACTGCACAAATACCTGGATAAGAGCCACACAAACACAGTAGCTCATAACCATAACACGCAGCCCTACGTGACTGCTCGGCTGTGGCGGAGGAGACGCGTGTGGCCTACCTGCAGCCCGGGGTCCCGAGGCGGAGCTGGGGCGTCTCATGGAGCCCATGTTGCCCCCGCGTCTGCTGCTGCTGCTGGAGAAGCCCTTGGAGGAAGAGGAAGATGAGGACCGGCCTCCGTCCACAGAGTCTTCATCATCAAAGTTCTTATCTGCGGAGGAGAGAGGCAACAGCTGATCGGCGTGACATCAAAACACATTCGCCGTTTACAAGACGAGACGTTTTTGTCCCGTAGCACACGAGATTTTCATGTGAAAAGTCTGGGTTTTCAGAAGCACATTCTGACTTAAGGCGCGGCTGACCACCATCATCACAGCACACAACAACTACAAAACTCTGCCTGTTCTGACAGCAGCCATTTCACAAAACAGCAGCAACAGGAGTAAAAGTGGGGGGAGCAGAGTAGCGTACAGGCACAAAGCTTCCTGCACACCAACTTCCTCAGCATGCTTTCAGTCGGGCTACTTCCCTGCTCTAATTTTGGATATCACAGAGAGCGCGTGTGCGCTACCTAAACTAAAAGCCACTGTGAGAGGGCTCTAATGAGGCAAGCTGCCAGTGACTATCCCTGTTCTCCAGGTGCGGTGAGAGTGGGGCAGGCTCGTGAATGCACGGTGACCAAGCCTGCAGGGACATCCCCCCTCTTGGCCAAGATCAAGCCTAACGCTCTGATGTCAGCCTTATTTGCATCACGGCCCGATCTCTGCTACTGGGAGTGGTCGTGCCTCTGCACTCAGTACCCCCGACTACAAGATCAGTGTGTGAAGAGGAGTTACAATGTTCACTGGTTACAGACTCTACTTCAACAAGATACCCCACAGAACGAGTACCGAGGCTGCAGATTCTGTGCTAAACGTGACGAGACCGCATCTGCAATAGCTCTGCTGAAGCAGAACATTCTTTAAATGGCGTGAAGACATATCGTTACTTACCTGTCATGTTCAGACAGTTGCTAAAATAGCCTCCCAACTGAAGCAATTCACTTTGTTCACATGGCTCAAGCATTGGAAATGAAATTTCACATTAGTTAGAAAGTAACTGAGTAAACCTACTGTAAAAAGGCAATATATTAAAGGCTGGAGATGATTTATGTGCATGGGATTTAATGACAGAATCCAATTTTCCACACCAAAGGTCATTTTGATGAGGCACCTTAAAAGGAGCCAACACCACAAAGTGTTTAGCATTCTCACCAAATCAGTCTAAGCAGTGCTCGATCAATGGGTGACACAAATGTTAGGCTGATTAATCTGAGAAGTCACTGAAGTGAAATGAACTCGCTTCCACTGGGATCCGTAGGATAAGATCAAATCAAACTCCATCTGTTTCCTAACGGCCAGTGTAACATACAGTGGCGCAAGCAATGCAATGATAAGCAATCTGTACCAATTGTCTTGCTGACATGTTTTGATTACCATAGTCTAAGAGCACGTTTCATCACAAACCCCACATAAGTGAGTCTCTACTTGTATTGTATGCAGAAAATGAATGATAGGATTCAATTACAAAACACATATTGGTCATCCATGAAGAAATGCTGTGCAGACACCACGGGACGTGGGATCACCGTCAACAGATGCATACCTCCCCCTGGGACAGGTATGCATCCACGGGACACCACGGGACGTGGGATCACCGTCAACAGATGCATACCTCCCCCTGGTGGTAAGAGTTAAAAGTACAAAACGGTGCATGATATGATACACATGCAGATGCACATACAATATTCTGCAGTGAAATTATGTCAAATAAAGCATCTGCATTTTTGTGGGGGGGGGGGGTTTGGTGGACAGGGCTCACACTCGCTGCACGTCAACAGCAAAGGAAGGATGAAGGGAAGGGACATTAAGCAAACAGGAAGGAGCCAAGAGATAGGTTTGTCCTGCAATCCCACAGATAAATGTCCTCCCGTACAAAAACCAACACAAGTGTCAAGAGCTTGACGAGAAACATTCAGTTCTAACCCACCAAACTAAAGACTCAGCGCACAAATGAAATGGCCCTTACGTTTGGAGCAAACATGTAAATGCTGTCCAAGTTAGACCCATGACAAAACGCATGAAGTCCACAAAAGTCTTCAGACAACTCTGACATAAAGCAACCATGATGGTGGGAGGTCTGAGACATTGGCTATATAAGCTTAGAGATCTACACCGGAGTCGTTGGGCATCTTCTAGGTCCTGGTACACCTCTTCAACAGGCCGGCCTGATAACGCTGCTCTACGCAGCGTTCTGTTTATCTGCGGAGTTCAGAGCCCAAACATTTCTGCAGCCCCGTGGAATCTGTTCACCAATGCAGTCTGGACCTCTTTGTAGGTCATATTCACAATCCTCAGACACCGACATTTGGGGATTTGGGGGAGCTTAGAGAGTTTTTAAACCTCTACTGTGATGCCCCTGCATTTCTGCACAAGAGGAGAAGGAAAAGATGAGTTCTACATAAGCATTCTTTGCTATGCTACCTAAGTGCAACACCAAATTTAGCTGTACCTACAAATATGTGAACAGATCACTTCTTTTCCAACATACAGCACAATTAAATACAGCCACACACAACTAAAGTGAAAACCTACATGAGAACATATTGGCGGAGCTGTTCATTTGTTTGTATCTTACTTCGAGAACCCAGACGAAGCTGCCGCCACTCACCATGCCCAATTCAAATACGGAGTGAAGCACTCGTTTGTTTTCTGCAGTAATTTGGCAACTTCACTTGAGCCATGACCATCTCCAGACAAGCGTTGCAGTACGAACCAAAGATGTGTGGTGTGGACCCATGTCGATTCCCCTGCAACTCAGGCTGAAGCCAGTCACCAAGCCCAGTTCAGTAGTGATTAGTGAACTCTGCACTGTAGTGAACAATTTCAATTTAAAACGGGCTTTAGAAAACTTCACAGCACTGTTTCAAGAACGGATTTTTAAAAAGGTGGTGCTAAACAGTTTACCAAAAAAACCCTACAAAATAAAAAAAAAATCCTGAGCAATTATACATTTCAGATTATATAGATTATTTCAGAGATCAAATCAGGTCAAGGAATAAACCAGAGACACCACTAGAAGCAAAGCCAGAACTGAATGAGGGGCTGTTCATACTGAGGGGGTGTTCATAACGCTCTTCACCAGCTGAGCTTGCCACCTGTCAGCGAACGACATCTTGAGTTCCATAAGGACGCCTGTGTTGAAATCACTGATCTGAAACGGACTCCCTGTTATCCGTGACTTTTCCCAACAGGAAAGGTCATATCGATTCTGCTGAGGTTATAGCCCGAAATGTTTTACGTTTTTTTAAAACGTTGCTCAATGTTTTGGTCAAGAACAAATACAAGCGAGACCCAAAACCACCAGCAGACACTACGCAGTGTAGCATTTCCAGCCCCCCAATAATCATTTGGTGTCGGTACAACTCAATCTGTATTTCTGCAATAAGCCTCTGGGCTAAATGGAGGAGAAAAGCACGAATGTCTCTGGAGCAACAGACCTCCGGTCAGCTGGAGGTAACGAGGAAGAGGAGGAGAGTCCATCGGTTACAGCAAACGGGGTCTGACGTCGAACCGACTCAAAACACAAGCGCAAAAACTGCTCTGTTCAGAGAATGGATGTTGGGTGCTAAAAATGGCAATGGAGAATATGACTGCAGTAGGGTGGAATGAGGCGTGTCTGCACGATGGTGCCAACAGGGCAAATGTTAACAAGGGTGTATGGGTCAGAACATGGAGAATCAAAAGGGTGTATGGGTCAGAACATGGAGAACAACAGACCATTCTCTCATCTCTTAGATCACGCTGGTGGTTTGGGCAATGTCCTTTGGTCGTTTTACAAGTCCACTAGCTCAGAAGAAAGTACTTACTCAGAAACATTCTAAAAGTTTAGAAAATTCTGCTATCATTTTAGCCATATTAGCCACTCTGTATTGTAACATTATCTGCGCTGGACCTCTGCCTGAAACGTTAGGAAGTGGATGAACCCCCCCCCCCCCCCAACGTGCTACAGCTGTGCCTTTAACCCTTTACACACAGCTGTTGAGAACCAAGTGTTCTGATTCCACTGCTCGTGCCAACACCATGCTGCTCTAGTCATAATGGTTTCTTCACCCTCCATAAGTTCTACACAAACTGATTATGCTTGTCCAGGTTAAATAATCTTTAATACCGTTGTGGTTAAGTACATTTTAACCAGTGGTGAAAACAGACATTCTACACATTGTTGGTGCATCCAGTCCAATGAACAATGCACAGTCTGGTACATGCATGTAGGAGACACAAAGTTTTCAACTGACAGTAATAGAGTGAACGTAAGCAATTAGGCTATTGCCCATCCACTGCGTAGGAAGACCTTATTTTGTCCTCATTATCCTCAAACAATGGTACAACCAAGAAAAGAATGCACACACCTACCTGAAAAAATACCCACATTCCCAATTCCAGTGGTACATCTCTGAATGCGCCAGTCACAGGCAAGAGCTAAATAAAGCCCGTTGCCATCAAGTCACCAGTCCAGTCGTCCAGATCTGAGAACACTTGCAGAACGTTAACAGCAAATGGTCTTACCCATCCGCTGTTGACCACACTCGCCCCTCCACAGTACTACTGAGTCATATGGTGTTACTGAGAGGCAAACTTCCCCTTAGGGCTGACAAAGGCAGGTCCCTGGTCACCCTCCAAAAGCCAAGCTGCAGTTCAGCGTTACTCAGCACAGTGTGAGGTGAAGCACCATCTCTTCAGAGAGTCTTATCCACGGAAGACACCAGTAGTGAAAATCTTTCTGCTTTATATTTTAGGTTAGTTGGTTGAAAAGACATGGGTTAGTACAAGAGAATTATAAAAGGCAAAATTTCAAGCTGGGGCGGCATGGTGGTGTGGTGGTTAGCACTGTCGCCTCACAGCAAGGTGGTCTGGGAGAACACAACACAGGAGTACACAGAAACGGACATGTAATGGAATAACTGCAAAGGAACTCAGGCAGTGGAGACTCGTCTTTCTTAGCAGGACACGTCTTACATTCTCATACCCCGTTTCAAAGGCCGTATCAGGCGCAAATTGGACAAAACTCAGATGGATAACTACAACTTGCATGTTAAAAATAATAATTAAAAACATTTTAAAATTATAAACTAAACTTGTGTGCAATTTGACCATGTAAAATAATGTAGGCCACAGCATGCTAAGAGATTATTTTAAAACCAAATCCAGACTTATTCATGGCACACACACACACACACACACACACACACACACACACAATACCTCTTTCAGTCTTCCACACACTGCCCAAAATGAAACAACATGAGCCCTGGGCCCTCCATCTTGTCCTTACAGGAGATGTTCAGATCCTTACCTTCCCCTGCCGTCATAACGAAACGCTTGTCTTTCACTCAAAGAGCAAGTAAAAGTAAGAACGGTGCCCTACTGCATTCAGTCTTCCCTCTCCCTCCCTCTCTCTCTCTCTCTCCCTCCCTCCCTTTCCTTCCTACTGTCCTTGTCTTGTGACTGCGTCCAAGACAAAAGCCACCTCTCTCTGCAGGCTGAGGCCACTCTCACTGTGTGCCAGAACGAATTCCATGCAGTCAGTAATAAAATAAAAAAAGGCGTCCTGTCCTTGGGTGTGCTTGTCCTTTCATCACACTGGGAGGGTTATAGACCGCGGCAGCGAGAAGACCACCACTCACTCACCGTACAGGACAACACGTGAGCACTAGCACGGCAGATTTACAGGTGCAGGGCGTATGCGACCGTGCGAATGAAAGACACATCCTGCTCTGTGAAGCCACTGAACTTTTCACAACTTGCAAGCCTAACTTTGTCGCTGCACCACCTCAGAAAACACACATGCCCGAGTGTGTGTGTGTGTACGATTAAGAGCCTTTACTGATTATATAGGCCAGTGAGATGTAAACAGGGGGCAGTGAGGATTAGGCTCACTTGGCAAAACAAAACAACAACCCACAGTGATTGTGTCACAAAAGCGGTCTCTCGGCAACAGGGCGGGGGGGTAAGCCAGGCAAACGGAGCAGCTCCCCTGGCAGTGGCTCACTACAGTGGAGTGCTTAGTACTTCAGGACATTTGTCCTCACAGCAGTGAAGTATGAGCCAATGGCGGAGCACCGTGCCACCAGCCTGCAGGCCTACGATGGCCATACTCCAGAATAACGGCAGTGATGAGGCCTAGTAAAACGCTTCTGATATTCAGCTTTACACAAGTGATATGGAATTATAAGCTAAAACTGTACAAACACACACAATGTTTAAATGGTCAAAAAGCCAACTATATATAAACACACACACATACTTCAACATTATAGTTCCACAATCATTTATTTGAAGCGAGGGAGGGAGTCACGTGCGGACACACACGCACGGCTCCGTGTAGAAGGACCTTGGATCGTGGAAATGGTGGAAGCAATAAAATGTGAAAGAGAACAAGCATGAACGTGTGAGAAGGCAGGCCTGTAAAATGTGTGTATGTGTGAGTGAGAGTCAGTGTGAATGAGTGTGCAAGGTAAATGAGTGATTCAGTGTGAAAGAGTGACTTGTCCGACATTAAAATACGTGATTTTCATCTGCATTGGAGTGTAATTACTACAAGTACTTTTTTGCTTCCCAGATTCAACACACGTGCTTCAACGCTGCATTGCTAAAACGACGCGTTCAGTTTCAAAAGTTACATCTGCCCGAAACCCCTTCAAAAGCCACAGGGAACCACCAAGGATCATGACTTACTGATTATGGTTTAATGTAGTCAAGAGTGTTGACAGACAATCCTGGGACTGGATGCTTCACCTACCTGAGCATGAAGACAGGATCATGTTTCCAGATCTTTGGACTTCATCAAATTTGGTGAAAATTACATTCAACCTGGAAAGAAAAAACAAACAGATACATTTGCATTAAAAAAAAACAACTCAATCTTCAATTATGAAATGATACACAGTGGAAGTAATTCCTACCCAAAAAGGACAAAGAAATGGTTTTGTATTAGTTTTATACTTCACAGTAATGATGCAGAGATTGATGGTTTACAAGCCAGGAGAACTAACCCATGTAGGATTCCACATTGCTTACATTTTAAGCAAAACACAAAAAGAAAAGAGAACAGCTGGATAAACCACAAAGCAGGATTATCACACAAACTGGGTAGTCTTAATCCACTCAAACTATGGCTAGGCTTAATCCACTCAAACTATGGCTACTCTTCCAGTCTTTCATTTACAGTGTATGGTATGAAAGCTCATGTTTGTGTTACCTCACGAACCAAATGAAAAGACAAGCACACCAAAGTTGTGACATAATTGGATATACAAGTTTAAAAAAAAAAAAAAAAAAAAATTAACTAAAATAAACTCTGATGTAAATCATTGTGCATCTTAATCCAGTCATTCACATCAAAGTACGATCACTCATAAAATATATCAAAATTGATCTCCCCATATTTGATTTAACCATTTGAGACCAATCGATGAAAGTGTATGAGCAAAAGATGCTACGCAGTCTTTTCCCCAAATGAAATACTGAAAGTTCAGTGAAAGCTGGATCGTTGCCAATACGGAGTTGCGTGAAACACTGCGTCCAACCCGCACGGATCAATAATCAAGAATTCAGAGGCAAATAACTTTGCTGCAGGTCATTAGCTCCAGCTGAAGCTCACAGACTTTTTCTTCTGCAGCAGCACTTACAAACTGAACATTACCGCAGTAGTACAACCCAATTGAAGCCTTGCCGAAGCCGTCGGGGAAAAATATTAATGCAAGACCTTGGAAATACTTTCCCCCAAAAGTTCTAAAAGATTTGTTTCAAATCTGAAGTGCTGCTGTGCAGGAAAGGGCTATAGCTGCAGAGAACCTACAGATCGCAGAGCTGCACTGATATCAGACACGTGCCCCCAGGCCTGGCTTGTGACTTTTCAAACCAAAAATGACCCGAACACATGCTCACCCCCTCAGGCTGACCAACAGTTCCCATTGGTTATTACAACATTAAAAATAAACAAAACAAGTACTGCTCTCTGCATGTACACTCGGTTACCGTTCAATCCCTATTCGGAATATCTAACAAGGCCTTATCCAAAGTTACTACCCAAAGGGCACCACAGGAGATCTCAAAGCAGCTATACAGGATTTGAGCCAGATAAACTCCAGGAGACCTGATGATGCTGCTCCCCAATGTGGTGAAATAGACCAGGAGAGGCGCTAATCTAACCAGACTGATGGTGTACAGAGAAACTGAATTAAGAGTAGAGAGGACTACGCACAGCCCCTCACCAGGCAGCCATGGACTGGTGAAACTGGACCGCCAACACTTCCCTGGAGATTTTATTTTCAGGCTCCGGCTGTCCCAACAGAAAAGGCTAAAGGTGGCACTCTGGGAAGCACAGTGTCCGTTATGAGCTCATGGTTTCTGGCAGTCTGATGGGATGGCGCTGTGGCCAAAATTCCGAACGGTTCCGTGTTTCTCCACCCCACAATCACACGTGCTCGGCCAGAAAAACTGGTGCCATTCTGGTCACAAAATCTCGCTGGTCTGGAACCTATGAACCTGTGATGCAAGCGTCTGCAGGGCGGGTGCTAGCGTCACCTCGTAAAGCTGTCCACCCGCCTCACCACCACTTATAACCGAAAGCATGAGAACCGCAGCGAATGCAGCAGTGACGGATCGTCAGTGGTCCGTGGAAGAGTCAAACGCATTACTTACAATATGGCCTTGCAGTTTATATAAAGTCTTCTGACTTTGTTTCCAGGATGATGGAGCAACACCACATACAGAACCACATACAGAACCACTGGGCTCTCAAACCCAGATCTGTTCTGAAAAGGTTTGCTAATTCACAGGAACTGGGATTCGGCACCAACAGCAGGACTAGTTGGTGAGATGGGAGTGAACCCTAGCAGCAGCTACGGCTGGTGTTTGTCACACGCCTACAGCGCTCCTTGTCTCTTCTGATGATTCACAGCATTAGTCAGACATTCCTGTTTTTCTTATGTTGAAAGGACACTGGAAGGTAGAGCTGAAGGTACCAGTGTGGCTGTGATGGTCTGGGGGAACTTTGCACACAATTCTTTTGTTGAAATTTCAGGTAGCTGCAAAGGTCTCCTGACCCACCACTGTTTGTTCGAGTGTACTGAAATTATATAGCCTGTCTATTATTAAATATGGTTAAAGGCATCACATGTCTACTGCTACACTGTTATGGCATTTAGCTACTGCACCAAAAGATTCATTATAACGTTCCGCCAAGTGTCAAGTGAAGACAAACGTGGCATGCTATAGCTATAGTGAAATGATCCAATTGACCCCAGCGCAAAAGAATAAATAAATAAACTCGTGTGTGCTGTCCTAGTTGCCATGACATACCTTGCTCAGATGTAATCTCGACATACGATGGTTAACGTCATATTCTTTACATCCCATATGGGACAATGGGTAGGACTTTACAGCAAAGCAGCATGCAGTGCAAATCAAGGACGGAGCAAAACTAGCGAACACCTACTGCAGAGATGTGTGAAAGGTTTGGCTCACCGTGACTGTGGTAACCCCTTTTTGCTGAGGTCCACCCTAACCCTTTCTCCAACATGTTTATAAATTTCCACAAGGCAATTCATGGCACTGTCCCGCACCTGGTAAGGAAGGAGAGGGGGAATAACTCAGGCACAATGGCACATACTGAACAACACAGTGCGTTTTTCTCTTGTAGGAACTGAACACTTATTTGATCAGGTTAAAAAACCAAGACGCCTCCAAATAAATGACATCTGTACAAACATTTATTAATAACATCAATTTGAGCAATAACGTAGAGGAAATACATTCAAGGCAAAATGGCACCATTATACTAAAAGTAGCATCTAGACAAAACTGTTGCTGTCACAGTGCAGAAGATACATTTATGGCGACCTTAGAAAACTGAAAACCGCCACCAGAGGGCGCCCTGATTCACATTATGTATAATGGTATTTACCTAAGCAATAAAGTCTATCCGTTTACATTTTAATAGACCATAAAATAATCATGTCCTTTTATAAAGTCAGCAAAAAATAACATGCCAGTCCTTATTCGTTTTAAAACAGAGAATGTTAAGTTAATAAGTTAATATGTTAATTATAAAACATAGAATGTTCAAAATAACAAAAGGCATACCTGGCTAGTGGGGTCTCCCAGTAGATTACATATATGTGGAACAATTTTGCTTAGAGTTAGGCCCTGTGCACCATATCTGAAACAGAACAGAGACAGATGAGAGAGGAACCGAACTAGCACCTCATGGAAGACAAAAAATGTTTGAACAATCTATCCAGCTATCGATCCTCCAGTGGAGAAGCAATATCGTCACTGAAGTCTTCTTCAGTAGAATTTTGCATTTATCAGTGAAAACACAATCTGCTAATCTCTAATCTCTGTGCCAGTATGTACAAAGTCACACTGTCTAAAAGGCCATAATAATGCAATAAATGAATAGGAAAGTGGACTTCAGTTGTGTAGCCGAAGACAAACAACCACCCAAGACTTAAAGCTTGAACTTTTAAAAACCTTTGAAAACTGGTCCGTCCAGCATGATGGAGATGAGTTGTACCTGAAATCAATTATTGAAAGCAGAGATTTTGCAGAGACAGCAGAACGTACGTGCTGAGCGTGGCGATGAGACAAAGACAGACTCCTTCCCTCGTCCTGTTGTTCTTGTGTTTGAATCCCACCAGCAATCTGTCCCACACGTACTGCAAGAAAAAAAATCAGACAAAAGCATTGCAATTCAATTTAAGCTTCTTAACCTTAATAAGAATCTGACAGCTATGCGGACCTGGGATATTAGTCATTAGCTAAGAAATTTTCCTGGGATGTTCCTCCATTTTCGTGTCAAGAGAATTTATTTCTTTTATTACGCATCTTTCTTCTTAGAGTGACGAGAGACCTCTTTAAAAAAAAAAAAAACAACAACAATGCCTGGTGCAGTCCTGTGGTTCACGTGGCAACGATCAAGCACCTACTCTGCCACTGCCTTTCCCCCTACATCATATCCAGGCTTTAAATCAGGACAGTTAAAACAGGCTTTGTGTAAATTGGTCAACAAATGCATATTAACACATAACCCATAATTCAATGGCTACTAGAATAATCAGGTTTGGCACATCTCTGAACACTGGGGCATTATCCTGATCTGCAGCAGACACCTACACAAATGCCTATGTATGCTAGTGAAAACACACTTTAGGGCCCATTATCACACCTGTTCAGGTGTGGTTCATCCTTCATGCATGAACTACACTGCAGTGTAAAGATACCTGAGGGTTAGCTGCCTGGTCCATGATCTTCAGTAGCAGTGTCTGATCCTGGTCCCTCACTTGATCTTTGGCATCGCCTAACCGATCAATCAAGCTTGGTAAAACTGGAAGCAGAGAGAGAGCAATAAATTATCAGTGGAAAAGGGCGATTATGAATGAGGTGATAAAAGTTTATCTATTAATTAATCAAACTTTCAGAAAATGTGGGAAGTTTCTACAAGAGCAATGCAAAATAACCTTACCTGTTCCAACTTGGGTCCGAAATCGGTCTTGCAATCTTGTCACTAAAGCTGACAAAATGTCCATTCCCAGCAAAGCCAACTAGAAAATATTAAAATAAAAATTATTAGATTTGACTGAACCATTTCAAATATGTAGGTTACACAAAAGTATGGACATCATTCCATTGCACTTGGATTCAGTGATTGGTCCACTTAGCCTAAATCAAATTTGGATAAAACGAGTGATGCATTTTGGGTAAAGTCATATTTTTATAACGAGTTTATAACTGTTTGGAACCAACTTCAAAGATAAAAGACAAACGTTCTCAAACACATGAAGTAGACCTAGATCTTTTTTTCCTGAGGGTCTGATGATGTCTACAGGTCTCAGATCCAGACACTTAAAATGATATGCTTATAAACTACTTAACATGATGTTTTATTTAATATTTAGGTTAATTTGCCCAAGTACTTATGGTCCTGTTGGATGCATGCACATGGAATATGGTTCACTCAATACTAAAGTAAAATATCTGCTCACAGTCCAAGATATTTTAATTAAAGCTTAGGCTACATATTCAATCTCCACCGCTGCCATCTAGAGGCCAAAACTTGAAGTCGATTCTGTGCTTAAAGCAGCTCACTGATACATCTTTCCTATCTTTTACTACACAGATCCATTCACATGCATCAGAGTAATTCCCTGTGCCAACACACTGGGCTCTTGGGCTCCCTCTGCAGAAGGGCTTGAAGGTATAATCTTGATCCTTTGTTCTTAGACAAAGGAGAATCACAGTAATTACAACGAGGATAGCTTAAAAAAAGAAAGCTGGCTGACAGCCAAGTCACATCAGCTTAGGAGAACTAAATGGCTTATATAAAGCAAAATGGAGGACCCATCTTCTAAAATTGCTCTGCAATTTCCCAACTTCTAGCACCTCTGAAGAACTAAAAGGTGAATCAGCAAGGAGAGAGTCACCACTGTCCACACACACACTTTACACAACTGAACACATCCATGTTAGAAGTCAATCTGGAGGCTATTGGCTTATGCTTTGTGCAAAGACACCAATCAAAAAGAACACTGTGTCCCGTCCCGTCCCCCCCTACAGACAGTATGCACTGTCTTCTCAGAGCTTCAGCGTATACCCCCCCAAAAAAAACAAATTGCACCTGCATGCATTATACTGTTATGACCCTAAACACATTCACCCCTCCTGCTATGAGCAATACCATCAGACCTTCAACAAATGGAGTGGTCAGCTTGGCTCCCCCCGGCAGAGACAGATGTGATGTGGTCCCTCACTACAGAGGTTTGCCATGAGTCAGGAGAACAGCTGGGCTGAGTTACAGCAAACAGAAGCCCCACCAGACCCAGGCAAGACCACAAGACACAACCCAAGGCCTGCTCACTCTACGCCATCATCTCTACCCACTGCAGAGACAAAAAAAATCTTAACTGCTGATCGTGGGTCAGCTTGACGTGATCTCAGCAAACAATTTCCAAAGGCCCTTCACCAGCTCAGCTCATCCCAGGTCAGTGCAAGGGGCAGAGGGGAACGATGCCATCTGTAATGCGAGACTAAAATGTTACTCAGCAGCTGCCGACAAGAAGCAAAGTGACTCAAGAGTGTGGCTGTGGAGAAAAGCCTTAGGGGTGACCGTCTCAAGAGACCACGGAGGGGAAAAAAATATCTAGAACGGCCTACAAACAAAGTGACATACAGATGTGGGAGGTGCATTATTGTTTTTTTCTTGCTTTTCTGAGGTATAAAAAAGGAGTGATGCTGAAAAGCCTCCTCATGCACATCAATGCTCTCCTCCCACACGGCCTCAGACTGCACAAAGCACCACTTGCTGCACACACACACACAAACTCTCTCTCAGTCACTCCCAGGGCTGCGTCTGGTGGTTCCAGTCTCTGACGAGGAGGCCCGACTCCTGGGCTCAGTAAGCCAGGTGAGAACGGAAGCTCAGGGACGGTGCGATAAGCTTATGGCCCCGTAAAGCGCGGAGCCCTGGAGGATTTAGAGCAGCGGGACTTTGAGAATCTCTCAACTCGTTCACTCACTAGTGGAGTCATTACAAAAAGCACCGCTGCACATACCAGCACATTCAGCTTCCTCAGAACGTGGCGGTCCTACATTAACAGCGGCAAAACACGCAAACACCGCTACCCAGAGTGCACCTCTTACCGCTGATGCGCAAACCTACGGACTTACTGCTTCTGTAAATCATGTACTTTGATTTTCACTTTTAATTTTCCTTGTAGTAAATGTGGAAAAGCTGTGAAGCACACACTGTGCTGAAGGACACACACAGCGACACACACACATGCAACTAGAGAGACGGACATGTTTGCACATGGTTGGCAAAAACAAACTGAAGCTACTCGGGCACCGAGGACAGCATATTATCCAGCCAACGCAGCAAGAGTGTCTGTCCAGCAGCAGACAGAAAGGGAACGCTGCTCTGGAGGCACACGACGCCCAGAGAAGAGGAATCCGTCCTGGGTTATGTTCAACCTCCACGTCAACTACAACGCAACTACACCTAACCTCGAACTGAAACGGAGTCTGACGGATTCCAATTAATTTAGGATTTTCTTTAACCACTTCACAATTGTATTGTTTCAACACTGTTATAAAATGGGAAATATTGTTTGACTCTCGGCTTTCATTCAATTAAATACTGCAGACACACTTGTAGCCAAAACGGAGCAGACTCTGTAAACAAGAGCATGCAGAGCCAGTTCTGACATGACTGTGTCTTCATGGTGTGAGGACGCTGAAGGATCACTCTAATTCAGCCCTAAACCTGGTAGGAGGTCGTTTTTCAGTTTCCGAGATGGTTTCCGTGGTTACACTGGAGGCTGCCTTGGCATATCCCAGGTTCACTCACCTAGCCTACTAGAAGCTAAAGAAGCCAGCAAGTGATTAGGGCTCCCAGCACGGAGCAGAGGCACCTAGCTGTGCTAGAACATCAAACCTGCACCTCCTTCCGTCCTGACAGATGAAACAACTTACATTACTATAAACAGAAATGTCTGTGTGGTTATTACACCTGCAAATAGTAACATATGTATCAGTTTCTCACACACAGATCAAAAATTATCTTAATATGAATAGCATATTCACTGTGATGTCAAGCTCCACAGTCTTAATTTCATAGTAATCATCATTTATTTAAATAATTCATTGTTGTAATAGAACCTACAACGAGGAATTTTGATTAGTAGGTAATCTAATGCATCGGTATGAAATCTATTGCTTCTTGTTACCTCAACCCACACACACACACACACACAGGTACCAGAGATACATTTTGACGTTTGCTTTGCTCAGGTGACATGTGAAATAATTAATGCAGACACACATCTAAGCCTCAATCCCTGCCTTACAAACACAGAAGTGGCTGACAGGACGACTGCGCATGGGTGACAGTGCTGACATTAATGCAACGGGTCACTTTCAGCAGGAGGACAAGAGGAACGTCCCAGGTGCCGAGCAGACAGACAGCGGGCCCGGGGCGCCGAGCAGACAGACAGCGGGCCCGGGGCGCCGAGCAGACAGACAGCGGGCCCGGGCACAGACACAGCTGCACTCAGCCTCGTCTCCTCATCAAGGTTCAGTGATAAGTGGATGAGAGCACTCAGAGAAACACACGTCATGTTTAGTTTGAAGCCGGATTAGACAGGATCTCTTGTTGCCTTGAAAACCTCTACGACCCAAATCTGACCTCCACATGAGCAAACGTGTGGAAGTCATTCATTTTATTTCAGTTTGAAGACATTTTTGAATGAACTAGTGACATGTTGAGTTCGAAGCCAATTTCACGCTCTAAAACAGGAGCAAAGGAAATCGCAAATACAGTGAAACAGATTTGCAAAATGAAATAAAGCCACGTTCTAGCAAAACCTCACTCCATGTGAACAATCCATTTTTCTCCCACTGCACAATGGCACAACAGTAAAAGTTCTGGGACACTGACCAGGCCTAAACAACATGGTCAGGACAGGGCCAGATGCCAACAGACCTGGTACATGAAGATCAGTGCTCGTCTCAGAAAGCACTCAACGTTAAACACGATTCACAAAGCAGTTAACCCGAGTTATACCTTAACTGGCCGTGTGGAACAGTAGGTCCTTATCCTGCATTTTAATTGGTTTTAATACGTGCTTGACAGCACACATTTGACTATAACAGTCGCATCCCAAGGGTGTAAAGAAGTCTTTGAAACACAATGCAGCTTATGGAGACAATGAAGACAGACTGCATTATCTGTTTGGCTGCTGTAGTCCGTCAATGCTCCCCTTTATACAGAGAGAGAGAGAGAGAGACAGACAGAGACAGAGAGAGACTGAGCAGGCTGGAACAGAGGTATGAAAGAGTCCGTGTTCCCATATCAGCCATCAATCTGCAGCACACACAAGACAGCTAAACAGAGACATGACACAGGAGAATACCTACATCAGGATCAGCAGAAACCGCCCAAGCAGATTTCATATTCAGATCAGTGCCGACGTGATCATGCATTATTGTGACTACATTCTGTCTGACACACTCGAGACTCTTCACAAAATGCTGGAGTGATTAGGTGTATGATAATACTTAATCACACTGCACATCATGTATAAATGAGCCGGCAAAAACTCTATCAAAAGATTCCAATGTCTTAACAGTCAGATGTCGCAGTACCTGTTCATTTCAGTGTGATCCCACGCTCTTTAACTCAATGTTTAGTACTGCAAGTGACCTTAAAATCATGAACGCACAGAAATAGCACCATCACAGCAACTCCGAACCTTTGCTGGTAATTGGATATATCCCATAGCCAAACATAAATCTCTTTCACACGAAGTAACAAACTGCTTGGCAAGAGTTAGACCAGCGGTAATAATAACTGGTGACAGTCATTCTGCAACCATATATTACAAACACTGATGTTCTGTGAAACTGCTTTTTTTAGTCCAAGCTCGCAATCCGCTTAACGTACTTTCATCCATCTTCTAAACTTAATCCAATTCAGGATCGTGGGGGGGCGGGGCCTATCCTGCCACTCTACTAATCAAACAAAAGAGCAAATTCTTTGAACCCATGAAGGTCTTGGCAACATGGTCTTCATGTTCCTCACAATCAGTCAAAAAGCCATGAGAACACATCAGTGGTCTAGAGAAGGTCTACGGTGTGAGATAAGGGGTTATAAAGTGGGCTGTTCTCTAATCGCATTATGAGAACTAATACCATTATTTATTTAAATACAGAGATGTACCATTATCAGTGACCCACATCAAATTTCTAAGATGTACTGCGGTTTAGTAACACGGACCCATCTATTACTAACTATTACACTCAATCATTAACAATTTGTTGTTGCCTTACTGTACAACTCTTTCAGACTACAGGTATATACTGGAGGTCAGACACAAATAATATTACATTACAAGATTTAAGCAGATGTGTCACCAAAGGACCCGAGGGGCCTTTTAAATTAGAAAAGGGAGCAGGAGGGGGGGGGGGGAACTAATTTCAATTCATTATTTTTGTTTTGTTTCAATCTATGTCATGTTTCTATGAAACGGGTCAGTCTATAATCAGCATGTGTTGATAAAGGCATGTAGAGGAACTCAAAGCTACTGACAAGAGCCGGTCAATTCATGATCAATTCAGACCAAGGGCTGGGTAACTATACTGTGCCCATAACCCCTGGACACCAGCTGAGGAAACGTTCATCCTCAAATACATTCAGTGTGTTAATATTAAAGCAGTTGTGATGTGCTTCACGTTTCTGGTGACTGTTGCTGCTACAGGCTGCAGTGCTTGTGCAGTAATAACAGCATTTATTACAAAAAGAAGCTCATTATAGAATTATCATAAAATAAGTGTCAGACGTGTCACAGAGTGAGGATGATATACGTGTCCATGTTCAAATCCAATTAGGATTTTTCCCATTCGAGTCCAGCTTAGCATACAGTGAGCATGTAATATATGTCCACATCAGGTCTGCAGACAGGCAAAGGTCTGGGTCAGGCGGCTGTGGGTCTGCTAAACAACTAGCCACCTTCTGTGCAGGAGACCTTTATCATTCTGCTTTGTTGAGTGAGGAAGTAAACAGAATGCATAACTCCCCAGGAATAACCACCCAGTTCTGTGAAATACTGTGAAGCCCTACAGTGAAGCCCTCCTTTTTAAAGATACATTAGTAATTTCTTTCTAGCAATGATTTAAAAAAAAAGGAGGCAACGACTGAAACAGCAGATTTACGTACACTGGGCCAATATCTCAGCACAGTTGCTCTGCTACATACAGCAAACGTAATCGGTTCTCCCAGCTTCAGTGTGAATTAAGGAAACCCAGCATATCCCGCATCATTATTTACATGTTCAATATTGCTAATCAAACTGTCTTGCAGGATGACTAATCTGTTAACCACCTACTTGCCTGTAGACACATCCCCAGGCACTACTGCTGGAACACCACCTGCCCTCGTCCAGTCCTCCAGTATCCCATGCTCCCCTGCCTCACTGCTTTACTAGTATCATGGCGCCCCCCTACTGCCAGCCTGGCCCCACTCTCGTCACACACTGCTCAGCCATTGGACACCTCGGCACGTGCATATGCTGCTGTCTACACAGGAGGGCCCAGCAAACAGCTGTTGAGGGTTGTTAAGGAATCTGATAAGTGTTGAGTAGTCATGCTACAACAAATATTCAACATCCACGTATGCCAAGCTATATTGTTCCTGTGATGCAATAAAGATTTGACACAGGCCACATGTGAAAATCAAGCCCAGTATTAAGCCCACAATCTTTTATTTAAAGTGCTGTGATGACAAACACTGGTAAAAACATCTTTCATGAAATAAAAGTATATATCAGATTGCTCTTTAAACCTTAATTCATCCTCTTGGTGTTCATAATGCAGCAGTATAATACCAGCCCTGAATTCTACTAAATATCTAAAACCCATCAAGACAGTATGTATATGAAAAACGGATTCTAAATCCAAGATGTGACGTACTCATTTTGGATTGCACATATTTGCAAGCTTAAAGATCACAGAGTACAGGCTGAATGTGTAGCGTCATCACCCAAATACATGTACAGAATAAATGCTGTACAACAAATGCGTCAGGCAGCACCAGAGGAGACAAACAGCTGAGCTGACAAACTCCACCGGTGCCAAGGGTCACACAAAGGACAGAGAAACCCACAGCACCCTGACCAGAACATGACACACTTCCTCCTCGTGCCACTTCAAAGCAGAAGAGGTTTCTCCAATGTACACCACACCGACATGTATATACATATGCATGGAAGACCAAACTGTGCCTGAGCGTGAAACCCAGATGGAGAAAAGGAGAATCCGTGTTAAGGCAGAGGGCTACCTCAGCTTTGCAAGTCCATCAAAGGAGCCAACACATCTCTTTGGACATGCAGCGACATCTTTAGGCACCGACATTCTGCGATAGGGATTTAATTTGGGACGAAGCTCGTCAAAGCGTTACGTTCATTACCTAAAACGGCAGCGCAGGTGCAACCATCCAAGACCTTTTTCATTTCAATCTGACATACAACTAGCATTTCGCACAATAGAGTTTTAAAGTGTACATTGTATTTTGTGAGGCGTAATCTGAAGTACTCCGGTGTTAGAAATAACATTTTGTGCAACTTCTGTGCACACTGCCTACCTCACCAACTGCAGACAATCTCGAGGCATGTCATGAGACCAGTGCTTGCCATTTGATCACTGATATTGCAAAGCCTTGGTCACGGTCATGGATTAAAAAAAATTCCCTTGGGCATTAAAGCATCTTTTTATATCACAAGACAAAAGGAGAAACAGGTATAAAATGATTCAATGTGAAATGGACATTTGTGGTGTTCCATCAAAGCAAGCTCAGAAGCAGCAGTCCCTTAATGCCAAAAACAAACCGTCCTCTGAAGTTGCAAAGAGCTGCATTCTGTTAATGTGAATTGTAAATTAGAACGGAGACAATGAACACCCCTCCACATCTGTAGTTCCCACTCCCAACTGATACACCCGTCAAAACACAGAGCCTCATCTGACCACGAGCCCCGTAACAAGTGCCGATGGTCTTCAGATTATGAGAGAACAAAAATAAACATCTCCCATAAGCTCATCTTTGTGGGTGTTATCTCGGTGTTCCCATGTGACGATAAGAACAGCGCATGCGTCAGTAGGAAAGCCAGGGCACCACAGCACAGTGCTGGTGTGCTCATGCAGAGCAGGGTCACACCGCAAAACACACAGGGTCACACCGCAAAACACTCAACCTCAGTCCTTCAAACTCACTAAACACTCTCCATTAGGATTTAATTCATCACGGTTCTTACCAAACACAACCGGAAAATTACAATTTCATCCAAGCATTTATGTTCATGAAAGCACTCAAAGCTCTACCTAACAGTTGTCCTTTAGCGAAGGTTTTTGGGTGTTAGAAGGCAGCTCGTGACGGTGTGTAACTGCTCCCAACTTCACGTAGCTTACACTTTACAACAAAGGTATTCCACACCTGACACTTCAAATCCAGATCGGTCACAGTTGTCTTTCGTTGACGCAGTTCCCACGTGGCTAAGCGCCATGTGGCTTTGTTTTTATTTTAGTTTCATCCATCTCCGCACTTGTCGTGGGTTTCCCCATTCTTCACCATCTAACTGGGTACCTGTACATTTCACCTTACTGTCTTGTGTTCTCAGTCAGTGCAATTATCTCTGTTGCACTTTGCTTTTTCGTTTTTCTGGCTATGCATGCTAACTCCATCTTACAATATCATTATAACGATATCATTAATGTCATTACAGTGAGATTTCCTTTTGTAAATATTCATTAGTATGTACAGACTTAATTGCGGAAATCACCCAAAAGCAGTCTTATGTCAAGGTCTTGAATGAAAATGTCCACGAATATAAAAAACACATATGCTGACCTGTGACAATAATGATGACATAACAAAACAATACAGAATAAGAACACGTGCAAATATCACTCAATGCTACAGTGTAGCCTGGTCAAAGTTTCAAAAGGAAAATGTCATGACTCTGTCCCCAAAAAGAATTTTGGCATAATTCCCAGGCAGTGGATCCATTAATTACAGACATCAGAGCTGTGTGCTGAGGACATCATGTCCTTACACTAAAGGACGACACAGAGTCCTCCCTGAAAATGGACACCAAACATTCAACCTTAAAAATTTCAACAGTTAAAAACATTACTGTGTGCATTTATCTGTATTCGCATTTGCTTATGTACGTAGACTTACTACAGTATTCCCCAAGCCAACATGTGCTGGTCTTTTGATACAAAAAAAAAAAAACCTAACCAACCTTTCAACCCTTCAGTCATCTGAAAAGGCTACTGACAGCTATGAAGCGTGCTTCCTGTCCCGATAACTGAATTTGTGGACATGGCTGAGTGTAAACTCACACCGACCTAAAAAGCCAGCACCATCTGAGGTGAGTGAACTCAGAGGATCAATTCTGAGAAACAGTGCCAAAATGGTCCAGTGACCAACCTATTACTATACTCACTTCATCTACAAGGCATAACCCGGCATGAACTGTTTAAATGAACAGTGTTCTTACTTTGAAGTTGCTCGAGTTGACCCAGGAAGAGGCAAGGCCATCCACCATCTTGTCCAGTGCCGTCTGGTCCTGCTCCAGATCGTGGGACTTCTCCTTGTCGGCAATGTAATCTATGAGCTCCTGACCCACCTGCAGCCTCCGGCCCACATCCTTCTGTAGCACTTGTGCCAGACAGTACTCCATGTTGGGCTCCATGGCCTATCTACTTCTACCACCACCTCGGAGGTAGCGGGAGGACAAACTAAAAGAGACCTTTAATAGTGCTCGTCCAGCCAGCAAAATAAAGAAAAATGAAAGAAAAAATAAAACAAAGCTAAAATGTATTTATAACCTGTCTAATGAGCGACCCTACGGGTTAGCAATGGACTAAGACTTGGGGAAGCAGGCCAAGGAATGGTAACAATGCACCATATGTGGTCAGACAACAGCTGATGCAGCTCGTGAACTCTCCTGCCTTTCTTACTGAGAGACCGAGTCAAAACGCTACCAGCAGCAAGACTGACAAGGGTGCCAGCAGCCTGGAGTGTGATAATTATTGCTTGAGAGGGAGGGTCCGATGGAACACTGCTTCATAATTCAGTAGTCCTCTGCCGCTGTCCCACCTAGGGTCAATAGCAAGAAGAGAAGGCAGTCAGCCAAACCCCTGCAGTGAAGCAGTAAACCATTTAGACATGCAGGTTTATCACCAGGGATCAGCGAGCAATTTGCATGCAAGGTCTGTGTTATGGGGGCATTCCATTTGGTTAGGAAATGTCTCTTCGTACCCTTTAACATTAAGGTTCATTTTCCAACCATACAGCTTTTATATAGAATTTTGTGAGCAGTACATGTCGCTCAAAATTACACACAGAATGCTGCCTGTTATAAAGCAGACAAGCGTTTATATTTGATGGTATTTCATCTTTAAGCCAAAGCCTCCAAACCCCACTTTCACACATTAGGCTAACTCAATTACGCCAGTTAAAAGAAAAATTACAGTATCTCAAACAAGAACTGTCATAGCAACAGGAAAACAAACAATATGATCCACCATCATGTATGTCTGGAGTCAAAACACTTGGGACAAACAGGAGTTAGTTCTGATTTTTTGTATAGATGCAAAGTGTGACATTTAGAAGAGCATCTGTGAATGATGCATATATATTTAAAAAAATTAATTCTTTCGTGAAAGGTGCCTAGATATCCAACTTAACCAGCTAGTTGGCTAATAAGATACCGTACTCCTTGTTATAGGCTCCCTTTTTACCATACATTGTCACTACTAAGATGCCCGTGATCCCTAAATACCTTTAATTTCCACTTTTGCAGCTAGAAAATATTTTTTTTATTTGCATATTAGTTTGTAGTGCGGTCCGTTCTTGTTTGCTTTTCTGTTTTTTATTAACACGACCCTATTTAGCTCGTTGTTGTATTAACACGAGCCTTGTAAATGATATAAGGCAGAAGAACAGAACAAGGCAGCTAGCTGGCAGGCTCGAATATACGCGATGTAGCCGAAGATTAACAAAAAATAAGTACACATTGAACTGTCCTGTACTAGCTCGCTAGGTAGACTGATATGTAGCTGGCTGTGTTATTGGGTTTGCATTGTGCCTCTCGTCATGATGCGTCTTGTCATCGCCCTGTTAGCATTAGCGAGCTAAGCGCTAAGTGCTACAATTGTCGCGGGTTCGTTGTATATAAAAACACACACAGGACTGTCATCTATGACATTTTGAATAAACTGAACAAATTCAACAATGAAAACCGTTGGTCGCGATAGATATACTGCAGCTAGCCATACACCCGGACATACGTTAGCGTCCGTTGTGCTAGCTGGCCGGCGGTTTCATTGATTAATTCGGAAGCTAAACGGGCTAAGCTAACGTTAGCTGACCGAGCTACGCTCACAAAGATCCCGCGTACAAAGCGCTCCAGATGCAGCCAGGAGCCACGGATAGCTGGCTAGTTCCCTGCGAAGCCGAATACATTTTTAGACGACAACAGCGAGTGACACGCCTGTCACAAATAATAAGTCGTAGACTCACCATGCTAATTACTGTATAATTAAGAGAACGGACACGTTGCGGATGCTGGCGGAAAATAAGTCTAGCCGAAGCGTCCCTGTACTCGTAGTGCTGCCCTGTTATATGGACAACGACGGGCTCGATGAGCGCATGCGTGAAAGAACAGCAACTGGCTACATTTAGGTGGTGTATTTAGCTGCCGTATTTGCTCTGGATTGGCGATTCATTAACTCATTTAGGTACTCTAGAAGCATATTTATAGTAAATATAATCAAGTTAGTTTATGCTGCTCCAAGTTAATACAAAGTATGCCATGAATGTCTTTGTCTGTGTTACATTATTAATGTTAGGTTCTGATTAGAATTCAAAACGCGGGTTGTTAACTATTCAGTTTTAAATTTAATTTGGCAAAAATATTAACAAGATCTTTTTTACCTAAAGCTATGTAACCTATGTAACATGTAACCTCACGTGTGTATGTTTTTAACACTATATCCTTTGCAGAATGCTAGGCTAGGGAAATTCACAGTAAAAGAAGTTACTGTTCATTAAGTGTTTTGCCTTGAAAGGTCCCGTAAAAGGTGACAAGGCTAAAATCTTAACAGCTCGCTAATGCAGATATTAAAGGTATTCTTGCACCCTCTGGTGGCTACTTCTCAAATCACCCGAAATAAATACATAGATTGAAATACATACTTACCATCCTCAATAACCGAGGTTCGTTGCAAGATTTCGTATGAAGCAAAAAATCTGTCAATAATGAAATAACGCCGCATTCTACGTCACAGCTGAAGCAATTTATATCTTTATTTTAAAAGATCAACCTGATTAGTAAGGTAATTTTAATTAAAAATATCAATTATAATTTACTTATAAGCATCACTTCTAAATATCGGAGGGTACTTGCATGTATCTGAGGGCACCAAAAGAAAAAAACAGTACAGAAATATGAAAGACAAAAATAAATGACTTGGCTGCAAAAAAATATTAATATAGGACACCATGGAAACAGACTTATGAAGATAGAATTGTACCTGGTTGTTAGAATTTCAAACCACTAACAAGCACTTGAACAATATTTATGAATTCTATAAAATACCTATGTAATGGATTCACATCTCATCTTTATTTAGGAAAAGCAATTTTGCATATGGCAGCATTAAAATTCATACAAGTGTTGTCCAGCACCTCTGCTGCCAGCTGGTGAAACCAGTTGAAGTAACAACCCAATCAGCATGGTTTACTTATGTGTCATAAAATGGGTAACATATTTGACTCCAGTGCTTAGAGAGCAAAAAAGCAATGAATATCCCATTTATTTAGACATTAAGTACATTTACTGAAATTAAATCCAGTTTGTTTACAAGTATATTAAATCAAATGACATGAGAAACTCTGATGTTTCAACTTACCATAACATCAAACAGAAACAAAGAACTACAACTTGCTGCTAGCTTTCTCCTTTACAAAATAAAATCTGAAATATGGTGTAGGTATGTTTGTGTATTTGCTGATCAATATGACTATAAAGCATTACACTGCTTTAACAAAGCACTAACCTGAGAAGGTAAAACATAGCCATTAAAAGGCTATAGACATCTGCATAAAACCTTCTCAATTACAAATGATAAGTTCCTTAAGTCATATCAATATGACAACCAGGACCTGAGCTGAGTGCTGAGATATTTTCCCATCTGTTAATTGAACAGAGAAACATCCACACAAAACAGCTAAGCTTTTGTGAAGACTCAAGTCTTTCTTGTGTACATTGTCCCAACGTGTGGAGGATCATGCGTCGTCATCGCCGGATCCATCACTATTTACACATTCCTCTTCCTCCTCTGTGGTTTCATCACTGTCTTCCACATCATTCTCTGATGTAGGCTGTGTTTTGAGGACAATCTCATCATCGTCATCCTGCTCTTCAGTTGCCATAGTCCTTCTCTTTTCTAAAACCGAAGGTGTGCACACAGGCGTGGAATCCTGCAAACCAGACCTAGATCATTAAGAAGCACTGGGGGTGCAGGAGCATGTCTTTAACCTTCACTGGAGTGTAGGCACATGGGTTTCATTGGGCAGTTACAACAGGAACCGACAATAAGCAAAAATGTACCAAGCTGCTGTTGGCAAAGTTATCTTACCCCAGAAGACAGAGACAACTGGGGCAATTTTCAGACTGTGCCAAGGAATCGTAAGAATAATGGAACTGAAATCTGGACCTCAACTCCAAATTGATTAGCTAGCTGAACTAGTGTAACTGGTTTGTAATCATTTCTGACAGTGAAACATACAAGACCTAAGCCTCAAGGAATGTTAATTTGAGTACCTCTGCTTTACAGTATTTAAAGTCATCACCAAACATAATCTCCCAGTTGAGCACAGGTTGAAGTATTCAAAAGGAAGTTGCATGTCTGAAGGGAATCAGGCCTTACCTCACTGCATATGGATGTATTAGCATCTGACTGGGCCTTCTTAGCTTGAGCTGCCTAAAAGTGCATCAGAATGATCGATTCAGCAAGAATGCGCGTAAAAAAAATAAAAATGTATAACCCAATTTTAAATAAATGAATACATAGTAAATACTAACAAATCCTGGAAAGTCGTAGTCAATGCCCTTTTCCGCCAATCTTTTCCGCAGTTTGGATTCTTTGCTTAGGAGCTTTCCAGTAAGTTTGTTCATGTCTTTTGGGGGATGGCTTCTATTATACCGTGCTCTTATAGGGTGGATGGGCTTCACAAATAACTTCTGAGAACCAACAAACAGTTTTTCATGGACCTTCTCAGGAGGCACCACATGACCTGTCCAAACCACAAAGTAACAGGGCATTCATCTTAAAACGTTACATTGTTTGGTCACAAACCAAGTCTACTTTAATTCTTGCTCACATTTGATCAGCCTCTCCCCCATTAGGTAGTTGTCCATGGCTTCTGCCACGATTTTCGCAACTTCATTGCATTCAAACTCCACAAAGGCATAGCCCTTGCTCCGACCAGTCTGTGAAAACAGGAGACAGAAGTTCAGAAAGCTTCAGCAATTGACGAGAAATACACGGAAATGCTCACGCTTATCGCAACTGTAGGCACATGGGTTTCATTGCACAGCTCCATCCAGCTGGCAATAAGCTTAATGTGCCATCTTGCTGTGGGCACAATTATCTTACCTATAGCAAAAAAGACATGCTAAAGATAATTTTCAGAATGTGCCATCTGCCATTTATTACTGCAGACATTGTAGAAACCCGTCTTACTGGATATCAAACTTTACTTATCATTTCTATACAATCTTCAATATGCAAGACAAAATAAACAACAACAAAAAAAATACCTTTTTACTTCGCGACATTCTTAACCGAAGAACTTTGCCAAACTGCGAAAAATAAGCTCTGAGCTGTGGTTCGGCTAAGGTAGGAGGAATGTGTCCGACGTAAACCACCCCAGGGGTCAGGACCTGTAAAGACAACAAATCCGAGTTTAAGTGATTCCAGTAAACTCATGGAAAAGATTAAGTTCAAACGTTTACTCTCAATCACATAACTCGCATAAGTAAACGAACGGTGCCTATCCAACCAGTGGAAAAATGCCTGGCGCTTCTTAGCTAAGCTAGCGTACTTCAGATCACTTGAGCTCGGAAACAGCAGAGGCATCGTACTAATTATTAACGGGGCGTTAGACCAAGCTTGATAACGAGTGCACCTCCGATTAATACTGCACATTCATAGCTTGCTAAAATGTATAAGTGTTATATTAGCTAATATGTCTGAAGTATGTAGCTAGCTAGCTAGCTAGAACGAAGCACAAAACGCAAACGAATGCCTTACCGTTTTCTGCCGTTTTTTCACTTGCTGCACTTTTTTCTTAAATTCGGCATCCTCACTGGGATTCAGAGCAAGCAATTTTTTGCCCGTCTTTGATGTTTTCTTGCCTTCCGTCATAGCTAATATAGGTTAATAAAAATACCCTTCTACAGCGACATACCACACCAGCTAGCCAACTAATTAACCACGTTTCTCGACCGAGGAGGCACAACGTGCGACACTGGCCAGCAAAAGGGATTTTTTCCTAAAATAAAAGTCCTAACTGAGGTCGAAAGCATCTAGCACAGCGACACCTTTTGTACCGGAGATGATGAATATCATGAATATTACTATTATTATTAAAATTATTATGTGAGATAGTATATACAATATTGATTGTTTTTTTTCCGGCCCTTCCCACTGTTAAATTGATGGCTAATCAAAATATACACAGAAAAACAGCCTTTTACCCTACTAACAAAGTATAGTAAGAATAACACGTTTGTTATATCAAGTAGATTTGAGATTTAAGAGTTATACAGTCAGTTCCACTGGACAATTCAATTCAATAAAGAGAATAATCGATGTAAATAAATATAAATGGAAAAGCAGCAGGAAAAACATAAAGGAACAATAAGAAACAAAAGGGTATAAGATGTACATGAGATAGGGAGTATTAAGCTTGCACAATAAAACACATTGAATGGTGTATTATTAAATGTAAACTGCTCATTGTAATATAAAAACAGTGATTATCTGAAAAATGTATTGTGCAAAAATTCAAATGAATGTTTTGGAAGAAACAGAAGAGAAGGAGATGAGGAATGGAAGAAGGAGAGAGGAAGAACAGAAGAGGAAAAGAGGAGGAATAGAAGAAGGGGAGAGGAGGAACAGAAGAGGAGGAGGAGCTGTGGAGAGGCCCTTCATTAACTAGCATGTGGCACCATGAACGCCGCATTCAGCTGTGTGGTGAGGGTCAGATTCACTGGTTGGAATGGAAACTAAAATCATTTATTTCACAGTGAATGGAAGAGCAGAGCAGGCTGAGTTTCCTGTTGACTGCCCTGCACAAGATGTCAAAGGTAAGGCTAATGCTGCTTAATATGGTGAATAATAATAATAACCATAACACATTACAACACAGAATACTGTAATATTTGAATTTCCATATAATAAAAAAAGTATATTGAGTATATGATTCATAATAAACTGAGGCACATATTAATAGGATTACAGTCAATATTTCAGTATTTCATTCAGTTTTCATGGTGGACTATTAACATACATGACTAGCACAGCAATAAATATGCTGGAAGAATTCTCATGCAAACATGACCTCACGCTTCATAGAAGTGCTGATACTGTATTCTACATCCTGATATGGGCAACTTTATGTTTTACATACACCAATACGTTAAATCATGGAGGACTACTAACCACGCCGGGCATGAGAAGCCCAGGATGAAATGAAATGAAATGGGTTGAGTGCACTGATGCTCCAGCTCAGCAGCATGGGCCACAGGTGCTGCTGACAGAGCGCAGCTCTAGCTCTGTGCCAGGCAGAAGCCTCCCGCACAGCTCACTCCGTCCCCTCTTGTTCACGGTCAGAAAACGAGGTCAACTTTCAGCGTCCAATCAACAAACGCGTCCGCCCATGCGTTGACTGGTGCTGGTGGTCTTCGTGTGCTTGCTGCCTTCGCAGACCTGTTCCGCTGTGCAGCTGAGGCTGGTCCACATGACATCCTAAAACTCTACAACCCCAAGGGCAACATCATTAACATCTCCCCCCAGCTGACTCCCAACAGCCCCCACTCCCGCTACAAACTGAAGGTGGTGGCTGTAGACTGCAACAGTGAGCCGTTAGGTATTTCCGCCTGAGAACCAGCCAAGCACTGGGTTGTCCTAGAGAAGTAGCCACAGTGGTTATGAAACGGTGCATATTCATATTGGATAATGTATTTGGATGTTCTAATAGTACTGTAATGCATAAATAACTTTAAGGAGATTTTAAACTCTACAGCTGTGGTGTGTTATAGGTACTGAGCTGGCCGAAGCACTAGGCTTTGATTTATCTTCCATGGAGAAAAGGTAAATACAAGTACGAATGAAAACACCACAAGAACAACATTTTCTCCTCACGGATCATTTACTTGTTCGTTTTTTTTTTCTTTCTGGCAACTGGAATCAATGGAAACTAAATCTAGAGAAATGCGTGTTTGTGTGTCCGGTCTTAATTTCTTTTTTTTAAATCAGGTTACAGAGCTTAGAGAAGAAGAGTCTCGTTGAAGCTGGTGAGGCTCCAGCCGTCATCTATGAGATGAAGAGACAGGTGGAGTCATTCAGGGAGAAGCTGGAGGTAGACATACAGATCCATACACACAGTCGTTGGTCTGGTCCGTTACTGTCTCTATCCTCAATCATAATGAAAAGCCCATATTTAAATGTTATTCCACTCACTGCTTGGTCAGAAAGAGACCTGGATCCCTACTATGTCATGTCAAGCTCCACCCCCTCCTGTTTGTCTTGTTTTATTGTTCTGTCAATCATGCCTTCTTGTTCATAGCCCCACCCTCTTTGATAGTTATAAGGTATGACATACTAAAGTGTCTCTCAGATTGTGGGACTGATGGCCGGTTCTCCTGGACATGTCCATGTTTCTCTACAGAGTGTGGAGTACTTGAGCTGGCTGGGCCTGTATAAGGATCCAGATGGGGGTACCCACAAGCCCTCACCATTTTACCACAAACGAACACTGCGCAAGACACGTGAAGAGTGTGAACATGTGAGGGAAAAGTTCCTCCAGATGAGGCAAGTGGGTCAGGGTGACTGGAAGTCATGGGAAAGGTTGGTTACATCAATCAAATAATTAACAATCATAGTCTTCCCACAGTTCCCTGGAGGTCTCTGAGGAAGTGAGACAATACCTTAAGACACCTACCTTTGACAACTGGTGAGAACTTATTTATCGTTACTTTGTATTAAGTATTAAGACAAAATTACACACAAAAAAGCAAGTTGCACTATTGCAGCATATAGTGCTTGACAGTGGACTAGTACCTGGTTTGTATCTTGAATAGATGTGTGTGTCCCTTGTGCTTTAGGAGACAAAGACCTTTTTTTCTGTTTTTGACAGTATAAAGGTAATATGCATGGAGTGTACCAGAATACAGAAAAGCTAAAACAAATGCACAGCAATCTTCCGTTAATGTCCACAGGGACAGGATGATTATAGTATTATTTCCTATTAGAGTCTAATAAAACTCAAGTTATCTGCAAAACACAAGCGCAACAGAGTGAGGTCAGGATTATGCTGCAGGGTTGAGTCCCATGCTGAATTACCACTTAACTGAACCTTTAACCAAAGCTACTCAGTTTTGTTTCTGCTATACCTGTTTAACCAGTTCTGGTTACTCATTAAAAATATTCCACATCTGATATAAGAGTCAACTGTCCAGAAGTACTCAAATACAGTGATCACCATTGTTATCGCCATAGGCACAGGCACGAATATTGTTTTAAATATTCAACATCTTATCTCGCTGTCCTTCAGGATGTAACAGATCATTTGCAGTCATTTTCTGGTTAAATATGCTTCTCCAGTCAGAAGGCACTAAAATATTAAACATCATCAGTCTAACTAAGTCCAGTAAATGAGCTCATCACCTGCCATGCCTGCATGGGTCATCGTTACTGAAGTGAAGCATGACCCTTCTGCAGCGCATAAAGAGGTCAGATGAGATTCAGTCCTTTCATCTCTCCGAAAGGCCTCATATCAATATGAATGGTTGATTCTGGGGCCTTAACAATCAATAGCAACCCTTCTGAACAGATCACAAGGCTTTGGGCTTTGAAGGGTGAATTTATGCGGTGGGTCTTCTGACTTAGTTTTTGAACCCAGGTCTTTCATATGAACAGGACAGCATGCAGGTTCTCCAGAGATCAGGAGAGAGGATGTGAATGTGTGTCAGCCTTGTGTCTCTGTTCACAAAACATCACAAAAACCTGTTGCTAACCTAATGCTCAGTGTGTGGTGTGTGTGTGTGTATTTGTGTTTGTATTCACGTATGTGTGTGCATGTGCACATGTTTGTGTAGGCAGTGGGAGGATGCCGAGATCATGGTGCTGCTGCAGGTGATGTATACAGACCTGGACTTCATCTCCACCTACAACATAGAGCCAGATGTTCTCCAGAGGTTCCTCTACGAGGTCTACAAGCGCTACAACAACATCCCCTTCCACAACTTCAAACACTGCTTCTGTGTCACTCAGATGGTGAGAGAGAGAGAGAGTCAAAGAGTCAGAGTGAGAGAGAGAGAAAGTGAGAGAGAAAGAGAAAAGAGTGGAAGGACCTGGACTGAATTCAGACTACAGTATCTACACTACACTATCAGTATAATGTGAAAACAAAACTCAATCATTTCACTTTTTTCTTAGTTTACTGATATTGCACCATAAGCCAAACTAAATTTTTGCTTATGCGGGAGCCGCATATGTTAAAAGCATAAGAGCTGAAATGTCAGTGAAGGGCACGGCACCACAGAGCTAATGAGGGGAAGGCAGTCTGGGTTGGTCTGGATTGGTCTGGGTTTGTCTGGATTGGTCTAATCAACTCCATCCCTTGCTGAGCTGTGGCAGGAGGGCGGGACCTAAAGCCAGTTACCTGCCACTCTCATTGGCTCTTCTCTTGGCAGATGTATGGACTCATATGGCTAACAGACCTGAGGAGTAAGATTGACAGCCTCGATCTTTTAATCATGCTGACCTCTGCAGTCTGTCATGACCTAGACCACACTGGCTACAACAATGCCTACCAGGTGAGAAAGCCATCTTGGCATGCTTCTTTCTGCTGAAGTAATGCAGATAATGTTTGAGCATTAGTTTGACGAGGACACTGTGTTTTGCGATTCACGTTTGAAGTGCCAAGATGTTTTTCTTGATTGGGCTGTAGCTATTGCCCGACTAGAGACGATGCAGTGAGACGATGCAGTGAGACAATGTTGTCTTTTAGATCAATGCTCGCACTGAGCTCGCCTTGAGGTACAATGACATCTCACCTTTGGAGAACCATCACTGTGCTGTAGCATTTGAAATCCTGGAGAAGGTACCTGGCTTCTGATTTCATGTCAATGCCATAACATCACTGACAAATTTCTCAGGAGATCTTTTAGTAGTTAATTTCCTGTTCAGCACATTGCTGATTTTACTCAAGCAGAATTAAATGTGCTTAAATGCAGGAATACTTTACACAGCAGAGGATTTCTTGTTTGTAGTAATAAAAAATTCTGAAATATGCAAAAAACCTTGTAAAGGTCAGAGGTTTGATTTGTATCTCCTTTAGACCGAAAGCAACATTTTCCGGAACCTGGGAACAGAGCACTACAAGAGGATAAGAGAGGGAATAATCAAGTATGATTCACTATGTCGAGTTTCGCGTCATGTTTATTCTGCACCACAGTCCTGAGCTTTGACTCTGTTCTTCACAGGTGCATCCTGGCCACAGACATGAGCGGGCACACTGAGATCCTTAACAAGTTTAAGGCCATTCTGCCTGTGTTCGACTTCAGCGCCAAGGATCACAGGGATGTGGTAAGAGCAGACTCATTCGTTATAATGCAGATAAGACAGACAGCAGCAGGAAAAAGCTTTATTTGTGGCCAGTGAAGAAACGATTGCAGGCCTTACTCTAGGGTTAGGGATTTGATGAAAATGTTTTAAGAAAACTTCCCGCCTGGTGCTTTTCCATTCTAGTTGATGATGATTATGATCAAAGTGAGCGATATCTCCAATGAGGCGAGACCCATGGATGTGGCCGAACCCTGGCTGGACTGTTTGCTGCAGGAGTTTTTCAACCAGGTCACATTTGCCGCAACCATTGCGTAAAAAACGACGACTCTTTCTTCTTGCTTTTTCTACTTTTTTCTTGTGTTTTTGAGCTTAGGAACATTTACATCTAAGCGTGGTGAGTCCTGCAGCTTGTACCCACTGAATCGGCCTGTCAGATGCATGCTAATGCGAGTGTTTTTGGAAACTTTGTAGAGTGACATGGAAAAGCTGGAGGGGCTTCCGGTCACACCGTTCATGGACCGAGACAAGGTGACCAAGCCCTCCTCTCAAACTGGCTTCATTCGCTTCGTTATGTTCCCTCTTTTCATTGAGCTGGCCAATCTCTTTCCCAGCCTTGAGGTGAGGATGACTATGGTCCCATATGTACCCAAAGCACCAAGGGCAGCTAGATTGTGCACTGAAAAGCTGCCTCATCGACGCAGTTTGGGTTTAACGCTTTTGTGTGTGCGACAGCAACACATCATCGATCCTGTGAGGAAGGCCCTGGACTACTACACCAAGATGGAGAAAGCGCTGGAGAGGGAGAAACAGAATCGCAGCCAGAGTGAAAAGTCAGCCAAGTCCAAAGAGAACGCTATGTCCAAGGGGCCTGAGGTTTCACTAGAGCCAGGGCCTGCAGTGAAACCAATCACACTCTAATCACAGTACATAGTATGCAGGCTGGGTGCAGCACTGGCTGGATGACGCTAGAGTTTTAAAACATATTTATTGCCCTTGGCACGCCTGACAAAATGAGCCTCCCCAAGAGGCAAAACAAACCAGTGTACCATACAAGAGCGAAGTAATTTTAGCTCAAAATCTGATATTAAACATCTTAGTGTTGCTTTATGTTTATTTCCTGTTATAAGAAACTTGACAGATTTAAAACGTGCGTATTGCCTTTGTTGTATTTTAGCATACGTGAATTGGCACTACAAATAAATTCTATTTAAATCAAATGCCAAGTTGTGTTTAATTAAGGGCCTCTACCAGAGTGGTTGTTTGGAAGGACTTCACTGTGCTGACTGAAGAGAATGACTCTCCGCTGGAGCTGCATTCTGGATTAATGTATGTGAGCGGGCAGTAGAGAAGCCCATTAGCCCCACCCCCTTTCTCTTTAGAGTATGATGGGTTTGCTAAGACGGTCATCACGTGTATTTCACATCCGCTAGCTCAGTGCGTCGTGCCCCATTCAAAATGACACCGTTCTAAAGGTTTATGAATGGGTTGTGGTCTCAGCTCAGTGAAGTGATAGATGTGAGCACTGCCCTCCCCTGCTTCTGCTAGATGAACTAGATGAGTGCAATCAACCAAAAAGAAAAAAAAAACCCACCTAGACATGCATTAACCAAGAACCAACAGTAGATGGTGCTAAAGGTAATTAGAAGTGCAAAGGTTGGTGTAGAAGTAAGGAGTGGCTGACTGGACGAAAGCGGAGCAGCTGGTTCTTTACATCAGGGATGTTCTGTCGCAAAATTCCAGTGACGGGCGTAATACTGGGCACACAGATATGATGCAACAAATTAAATGAGTGACTCGACCTTCCCAGGGTGGGACGATGTTGAAACACCGCAGGTGCACAGTAGTGAGGTGCAGCAAAAACTCACCAGGAACATAACATCACAAGCTTCAAGGTCCTATAGGTTTATTTTACAAAATTAAACATTAACAGATGCAACTCAGTTCATATTGGTTTACATATTTGGTCCCGCCCCAAAACACACTAGCCTTCTTTGATTAATCAAAATGGAATATAACGCATGCAGGTTTGCATTACTCTTTCACAGAATTAAAGCCACGGGCTCTGGACTGAACTGGGGAGAAGCCGCGCCGCGTGCAGAGGGAGAGAAAGCGTCGCCATGCAACACTGTACACATTTGCATAGTAAATGGCCGTCATTTATTCTACATTAGACATGAATCCGTTTTCATTACTGACATAACTTCCCGTGAATTTGCACGAGCCGTGACGCACACGAACCCGAATGGCCTCGCGGAGAGGAGAGCTGGCTACAGCAGCAGCAAAAGAAAGCGACTGACCGTTTCTATGGTTACGTGAGAATTCGACAGAGTCACATCACTTTTCATTATAACCTAAAATTATGTAGACTGCACGTGGAAGAGTTTTATTTTGACTTTTGTCTGCAAATACATACATTAGGAAAACAATTTAATTATCTATATAATATAATAACAACAACATAAGAATATGATACCATCCATAATAGCTTGCAAAAATGTTATGTAAAAGTTAAGGCATAGTCATAAACAAAAACCATGTGAAAAAGCATTGAATGAAATTAAACAACAGACATGATAAGTAAGGAAAGACCACTGAACACATTTACTAAGTGTTACTGAGTAACACTGAAAGAGACCCCATGGTTCAGAAAATGGTTAGAATGTGTCCGAGATTAACACAATATGTCAGAAAAGTGGTTACAATATGTTTGACATTAACGCAATATGTCAAAGTTGTGGCACAAGATTAGGGACCCTGAGCATTAGCTACAATACATAACAGGCATACAATTAAACATCAAGATTATCAACAGGGGCTTTAATAAATAATCATGTTGGTCCTAAATTAATCAATTCAGTGTTTGAACCAAAAAAATGTTTTTGCAGTATAGAGCCTTTTCTGATTATTCCTTGTTAATGATTCTTGCCATAGAACAAATCCTTTTCACTGAAATGAAAAATCTCAACACAGGAATGTTGTGCACAAAATAGCACCATGGCTTTATCTGTTTATTTTAGGTCCTTAGAAAATCTGTCTCCAGTATTAAATGGAGCAAATGTGTGTCCACACCCTCTCACTGAAACTGAGACTGATAGGGACTTAGAAGTGCACTACCCAGAACATGCAGTGGTTCAAAGAGTAACAACTTATGGGCAATACTGCAGTGCAACTATTATTTTATAATATAGAATATAGGGATATACAATATAATAGAGATTTTATAACTCTTAAATAAAGTATTTCCTGTAGTATGACTGTTATTTCCAGCATATTATTCATGACATTATGGAGTCTTACAGTTTAATTGTCTACAAGGCCCCATAAGAAGTCATGAGATTGCACATATACTTGAGTGTGAAGTACAGTAGCTTCTTTAAAGCACTGAGTGTAGACTAGTTCATGCTAGTGGCCAGGCAGAATTGGATTGCCATTGGCAGTACAGAAAGGACACTTTACTAAACTGCAATGTAGTCAAGTGGCTCAGCTATGGTGCTGCGCCTCACTGGAATACACTTCGCACGGTTATCTGCCAGCGGCCAATTAGAATTCTCGATTCTGAAGGTTACGCCCTCTGAAAAACAAAAGAGCTTAGCTAAAGAACTGATGAAGGGCATGCAGACGCCATGTTAGTGGGGCGTTGTGGGTAATAGTGCTGTTTAGAGCATTACAGCATTATTAATCTGCATCAATTCTTGTGAGGTTGTGGGCCACTGGCTTCTAATGTTAAACAATATTATATGCTTCTTAATCGTTTATAAAATAAATATACTTATTGCTCCTTTAACATACCCCAGATGCATGTTAGACCACTCCAGAACTAAAAGGAGACATCCATATTTTCTTATTATAAAAGAGCATTTTAATGCCAATTCTAAACTGACTGCTTTCTACTTAGGTTGCTGTACGAGCTGACTTCATTCTATTGTTACTTAATACCCAGTGTGCATTCACATTACAAAATGTGCTATTTCTATTACAAGACATTTGCTGTACAGGACCCTTCTCTAGGGTAAGAAAGAACACGCCGTTAGCATTGTTAAGCTACACATACCAACCTACTAGGGATCAGCGTCAACGACATACAGGGTTGGGCTTTGTCCTATCTAGAATAGGTACAACAAAAAGATCACGCGTTTAAAAGTCACATTCGCGCCAAACGCGTCTACTGCTTGATGAGACTTGATGCTTTTTTTTTCTAATATATGCCCAAACAATTTGACATAAAACAAGAAAAAAAATGTATGATAAATAATGACCGACGGTTATTGGGAAATCCAAACTCAAGAAACTGGACAGATTAACTGACAGGGTTCTCAAACCTGATTTTCAGAATTGTATATTATATAAATATTTAGCAATTATGCTACCTCTCTACTGTGGAGATCATGATCTTGTTCAAATAGTTTTTTTGATTCCTAATACCACTGTGCTAACAGGTAAGAGCTTTTAAAAAAAAAAAAAAAAACTAACCCAGATTAGCCTGCCAATTATAATATTCAAAAACACCAATGTTCCATTTGGAACTATAGAATTATACACTAGAATTATGCACTATAAATTTAGGATGTAAATTGGGAAGCAATGAATTTTCTGTCTAGCAAAAGTCAAATATATACACTTTGATATTTGTGGTGACTAATTTGTCATAACTAATCTTTAGGGATAGAATGTGCGAGGGTGCTCACATGTTCTCAGCGGTTCTCTAAGAAGTGGACAGGTTTTTGGGAAGTGACGTCAAGCCAAGGACTGACTCTTGACTTTTGGCAGACTTCGGAAAATGGCACTCTGCCCTTGAAGCTACTGCAAATGCGCATCAAAGGCTGTGGGGTTTTATGGGTGGCTTCCGGCTCTGCGGCACGCCTGCACGTCTGGCCTTGGCCTCTTCCGCCCAACCTGCACACGCACAGGCGACGCAGCCCACGGGCCCTGGGAGGCCTCGCACCTGCGCCTTCCCAGAGCAAAATTAAAGATACCGAACGGACTGCCACTGGCCAGCCGGTACCGCGATTTCCCTCTCCGGACGGGATGCGTTTTAACTTCGGAATTCTGCCCCTCTGGATACTTTGGCAAATATTTTGCAGACAACAGGCTCATAATGGAAGGCAAGTGCACCCAGATCTACGAGGAGGTTTGGACTTCCCCTTGGTGGGAGCCATTGCCAGAGGGGATACAGGGCACTACACTTCAAAAAAGGACGGACATGACGACGCTCGGGCTCAAGAGGCGCGGCTGGGGAGAAGAGGCCGGCCTCAGAGCCTGTGGTTGGAGTCGTTGCTGTAGCCCCCGGGGGAGCCTCGGCTGCGGTGGGGTCTGTAGGTGTCCGGGTAGGGGTCGTGGTAGTCCTCCTCCACCAGCGGGTAGTGGTCGCGGCTGGGCTGGGAGCTGTTCGACAGCCGATTGCGGTTCTTGCGCTGACGCTCGCTGTTGTGGAAGTTCTCGTCCGAGGTCATCAAACTGCGCCGCTCGACGGGCGAGTGGTCATTGGCGTGATTGCTGTTTCTGTTGCGTTGGCCCTGTTGACCAACATGATAGGTAATAAAAAAAATAAAAAAAAAAGCCATGCTGATGACTATTCAAGCATGCACCTCAGTCTTGCCAGATGGATAGAAAAGAGCTCACACTCTGGCTGACCTGCAGAGCGGAGATGGCTGTGGGGTAGGGCGCGAGGGCGGTGGATCCCAGGTTCCGGCCCAGCAAGGGGTTCAACGGTGCACTCAGAGAGGTGTGCGTCGCCCGCCAGTATGCCTCCAGGTATTCCGCCAGGTGCTCGCAAGCGTCCTCCAGCTGGTTCTCGTCCAAAATGACGTCAAACATTTCCTGGATTGGGACGAGGAGACATGGGAATGAACTGTGTGTATTGTACGGGGAGTCAGGGAGGCTAGTGTAAGTGTTTCTGCATGCTGTCGGGTTTGAGAACTGACTGGAGGGCACTGAGCCAGTTTGTCTGCAGCCACCAACTGCACATTGAGGTGTTTGCTCTGGGACTTCCCACGCGATTTGATCAGTCGCTGCAAGACCTGTCAACACGGAAATAAACTTTAGAAAGTGGTGGACACTAATGTAACTGATCAATTAACACAAGCTGCAAATGTTACGACTCTGCTAAAAATGGGGGCAATGCATTCAAGAAGCATCGACATATTTGGCTGGTGAGTTGCATGTACTGTTAAGACCATGAGGGGGCAGCAACACATTAGCCGTTATTCTGAGAGGAGCGAACAGCCTTTACTTCAGATGATGTGCAGCTGGTTTCAGAATGGACCCCTGGCAGCCATACATTTTTTTACCTTGGGAGAAGACACTTTGACATGGATGATGATAGGTGCTAACGAGGTCTTAATGAGCTGGGCTGGATGGTTGATTGTGTCGGCATCCAGCACAACCAGCTGGAGAGATCTGGCCAGTTCGAATATCCTTTCGATCTCACTCTGAACTTCAGCTAAGAGGAAGAGGAAAGAGACATCAGCTTTCCTACTGTGGGAACACGCAGGCAGCTCCTAAAAAAAGAAGCTCACCCAGATTTGACCTGGTGTTGGACCTTTCGATGATCGCTCTCTTGCTAGGGTTGTTCAGTACGGATCTTTTGGCTAAGGAGATGTCTGCCGTCACCCTGGTGATCGATATCCTGCGTTTACAAAACAGAGCCGTGCGGTTGAAAAGGACAGCGAGGGCAAACGCCTCGTCCCAAACGCGGAGGGGAGACGCAGTCCGCGGTGGACAGGTAAAGTGTCCTTACCTTCCGTCAAATCTGTGCTTCAGGAAGTCAAAGAGTGCTTTCTGCATCATATCGGTCACCTGAGCACAGATCAGAAAGATCAGATCAGATGGGAAGGATGGCAGAACAGATACAGTGTGTAGTATATACATACTAGAGTAGTACAGTATATATACACACACACTAGTGTAGTATCACAGTCAGAGTGAGAAAGCAGACACTATTTGCTTATAGGTAAGTGGTCAGTGTCCCAGTGTTAGGACGCCTTCCCTTTAGGTTTGTGCACTCAAAACAACAGAATCCAGTTTGGACAGCAGAGCCTAAACAGCCATCAGTATATTTGCTTGATCTCTTACATTTTAAAAAACCATCACCGTGACCTTCTCCTACAGTGCCTCTGATCAACCTCACAACTGATTCTGGCAGCGTGGTCATGTGTGTTCAGCGTTTTCAGGATGATCAATGATACCGATGCTCATCAGAGATACAAACAGTTAACACTGCCAAACCATTCTGTAAATATTACAAAGCCACCTCAAACTAGTAATGTCCACCACGATCCTCACCAGGGAAACGGACTTCATGCCAGGGAGTCTACAGGAATTGATGGCTAATTAATTTTTGAAAAAAAAAAAACCTACAGACTGTACTGAAAGACTTCTCATTAGAGAAAGCATTTCACCTTATTAAATTAAAGCTTCTTATCAGGAAAAGCATTTAACTATCAAATGTGATTATTTACACTGCATATATAGTAAGGTTAGGCAGACGTTCAAAGGTTTTGTTAAATTATTGCTACTTCCTGTCATTTACAGTAATGGTTCATTAAGAATAGGTTTCCTCTCAGAAGATAACAAGGGCAGGGCAGTAAGAACCTCATTTCTTAGTTACACAAAGATTTGTTCTCATTTATCAGTCTTGGCCATTACCATGGCTACACATCAAAACCACACATTAAAAATGTTAATTTCTTAATAAACACTAATGTTTCCCCAACACATGTACTTGCAGCTTCATTTTACTTTATGAAAAATATTAACTGATCTACTGAACAGAACCAATAATTCTGAAAACGCTGACTCCGTAACTAAAAGTCCCGTACACATCGGCATTCACTCAATGGTCCAGGATCAGTTTTAAGATCAGGAGCTAATGTTTTAAACAACTGAACAGCCCTAGATAGATCAAAGTGGTAATTACATATGAGGATATCTATACAGCAAAGGCAGCCCTGCAGAGTTCACACCTATAAGGTTTATATAAGATCAGTTTGGAACAGAAGTGAATTCAACACTGTAGGTGTGAATCCTGTACTGGGGATTCTGCAGTGTGCATCTCCTTTTTCAACAGCTGCCCCTTTATATTCATTACATTTGTCTTTTTGTCTTTCATCATACACTCTTTGTTCTTCTTCCGCCTGCAGGCTGTAGTGTCCTCTGAAGCCATCATGGGGTAGGATAGGCGAAATCTCCAGTTTTTTCTTCAACAATACATATTTGTGCAGATATATTCCTGTCACAGAGATATCTGGGTGTTTGCTCATTCTCCCTCTCCTTCTAATTTCAAAACATGCTCCACTTTTGAGACTATGGCATGCTGTACCCAGAACGTTGTTGCCTTGGCAACACAATGTGGAGAAGATGACTGCTGTTCAGTGACAACCCAAGGCCCCCTCCCCTCCCTCTGTGCTTAAAGGAAGATGTCCTGTTCTCTCCCAGATCCCTTCAACGTGTCTAAATATCCAAGCAGCAGGAAGATCTTAAGAGATGATTCTCACCTCATAGCCCTTCAGTGAAGGTCCGACCAATACCACAGGCCTCATAGAGGGGACGACATCATAGGGAGGAATATGTTCAGCCTGAAACGTTACATGTTCATTTAGCCGGGAGCTCTCTGATATTGTGCACGTAGTCCTGAATCAGCAGTTTGGCATGACAGAAAGGCCCTGGGAACTAAAGCCTAGATTTGGCCATTTGCTAAATTTCATGATGGAAATGTGGCTTTTTAACCAAAGCCTTACGTACCACTTTTTGCTTCTGTTTAGCTGTGGAAAGAAACAAAAAGAAAACATAAATGGTCTATAACCATGAAAAAAAATTTTTTTAAATCAATTACACTGATGTACCTTTTCATCTCATGTACCTAAAGTACATTTCGTTATGCTTTCAAACTCGAAACCATGCGTCAAACACCCATTTTGAGTATTCTCATTACATTCAGAGTCAACGTGTCGGGGGCCATGTTGCAGTACTGAAAGGTCGTGTACGCTCTGTGCTGACCTGCTGAGGGGGGGTTGGGCTTAAAGGAGCCTGACACCACCTCACCCAGACTAGACGAGGAGTTCCCACTGGACTTCCTGTAGGGAGCAAAACAGGAAGCACAACACACTCTTGGTGACCCTGAGATTCCTCCACAGCCATCCAAGTAATGTCCAAGAAAACCACATTCTCTCATAGAAATGGAATAAGACACAGCACAGGCCTGAACGTCCTCAAACATGATGGACCAGAATTGAAAACCGAACTAAAATTAAGTGTGATGGCAAAGTTGTAGAGTGTTTAAAACCAAAAACAAACAAACAAACAAACAAACAACACTGGCTGTACAGACCCACTATATCATTAGTTTATGGAAGGATAAACACACGTCTTTGTGAGGAAAACAAAAAATCAAAAACAAATCTGTGAAGTGAGTTATGACTAGTGCGTGACTCAACGCACAGTACACAAGGTCACGGACGCAGCATCCACAACTCTTTCTTTGCGCAGAGTTTTAAATGGAAAAGCATTCATTAAATCAGGACTGTTCTTTATTAGAACAGCTAAAAAAGTATTACAATTAATTAGTTAAAAAAGTCATTAAGAAAAACCTAATTACCCAACAACAAAGAAACCAAACAAGCTTAAAACCAGACTTCTCAGTCTCAGTTATGGCAAATAAAAAAAAAAAAGACATAAAACACTATAATCACAGGTTTTATCCCTGAAACTGGAGGGTATAAAAAAAACAGAAATGAAGTCAGTTACTATATGCTAAATGACTAATTCCATGTGTTACAGCCTTAGGAGCCTTGCTTCCTGCATGAGCGCACACGTCTGAAGGTGAGCAGTAAGGCTGCTTCAGCTAGCATCTACGTTAGCATCTTGTGTACATGGCTCTTTCTGGTCCTATCTGACTGGGATTTCATGTCTAATAAATATAGGAGGAATGAGTAACAATCATGGTACTTAAAAATGAAGCCATTTAGTAAGTCATAATAATGTGAAAGTCTTATGATTTTAATATCCCATATTATAGTCTTTCCCATAATTGTGAGATATTTAGTCATACTATGAATTACAGCATGAACTACAACTTAGTATGTTGCAGTTGCTACCTATATCTCAATTATGATAAAGTTTTTCTTTATTATGAATTATTAAATGGCTAAATTTTCCTTTCAGTGTAACGTTGGGGCTGGTACCATATTCGAGGAAGCAGGATGCATGTGAGAATGCCCCTAATTTAAGTCCATTTCTGAGGATGGAGAAAATAGGGCAAAGAATACGCACAGAAGCAATGCTAACCCCACCGAACAAGGATCAAGACTTAAAACCAACACTAGGAAAGAGTGAACACCCAACCTCGAAACTAAAGAAGTCTGGAAAACAGAACAGGACAAGGTTGAACATAACTGAGAGCACTGGAGACAGATGTGTACATGGTGAACGCAAAAGAGCACGAGCACAGGGCCCACACCAACCCACACTGTCCGGCCCACCCTGTCCGGCCCACACTAACCAGGCCCATTTTTTTTGTGTTATACTACTGAACACGGGCTACAAGTACAGAGCCAAACTATGGGTACAGGTCACAGGTGAGAGCAGTGAAGAAAAAACAGAGTTGCAACAATCAAGTAAGAAAAAGTAACCGAGTATGTAGTAAGAAAAAAGTAACTGAGTATGTAGTACGACCTAAAAAAAAAATCACTTCTAGATGCTGTTTCCTCTATGCAATAAAACATAAAAATGAAATAAAATAAAAATAAACCATCTCTACCAAGCTGTAATTAACCTTGAGTACTTTGTCGATGCTTGAAATAGGATACTGTCCCAGAGCAGGGGAACTGAACACGGATTCCAAAACCTCAGAATGCAGTCTTAGGCTGGAGCCCACACACACCCGCACTGAAGCACACATACACTCACACTGGAGCCCACACACACACACACACACACACACACACACACACTCACCCATGGAAGCGCCCCCTCTTCTGTTCTTGCTGCAGACGGATGTTCTCCAGTTTTAAAGGGCTGGGAATGAACCCGATGTCACAGCCCTCCTTCACCAGGCGCCCTATCCACCAGTCATTGTTGTACTTCTACGGAAACACACAAAACATTTTGGAGACCGAATTCTCTGCAAAAGCGTCGTCCCTGAGGGCAGAGTCGAGCTCTGGACTGCCACGCTGCGTTCTCATATGCAGCCTTACCTCTTTGATGTGGAGAAAATCTTTAGCATCAAACGAGATGGCGGTCCCTGCGACCGGAACGTCCTCATCCAGAGCCCCGCAGTAGCTGACGTTGGTCTTCACTGCAAAGGCCACTGCTTTGGCCTGAGACACAGGGCCCCAGTTAACACGCACACAAACCTTCCAACAACCACAAAATGAAGTAGAGGGTGTGGCTGGCTGACCTTTGCCCTCTCGAGCTGCACCGTGGCCTGCTGCTCCCTCTCCTGCCGGCCACCCTGCTCCTCTTCCAGGGACGCATCGGAGTCGGACGGCCTGCTAGTGTAGGAGTCAGCAGAGCCCTGCAAGCAGAGGGACAACACTGTAGCCACTTCCCAGAGGGGACCCGCCCTCCCAGAGGAGACCCGCCCTCCCACAGAAGACCCCCCAGCCTGTCCAAAAAGCAATACCACAGCCTTCACAGAACTGAGATCAAGCACTTAAACCTGGACACAGTCACTGTGTAGTGCAATGAAGGATCTCTGGCAGAAATTAAACAGTAAATCCCCTATTTTTAGATGATTTTAGGTTTGTCTCAACCACCATTAACCATCGATCATCACAAAAACAATAGTGCCTCATGCATGATAATCATACTGTACATATCTGTCCTACAGTGTTAGTGATGAAACCATCATTTATAGTCATACAATCATAAAATAGATTTTTTGGTTCATATGGGCATTTCACAAGATGATCAGCGGTCCGAGCATACCTGACCATGCAGGCAATGACGGTAAAACCGTTACGGGCTCAGCATTCCTGCATGATGACAGTGATGACATTATAAATCACAGCATACCATGGGTCTCCTCACTACCAACACAGAGCTGTTATTTCAATGAAGGAAGATATGCCAGTGTTTACCCAGCGATCACAAGGACAGTGCTGTGCTGCTCTTTGTAACTTAAGTAATTACTGAGCTGTGGGAGATGGTGCAGGGGTCTGTAGCAGGGAGACGCACGCACGCGTGTGTGTGTGTGTGTGTGTGTGCGTGCGTGCGTGCGTGTATAAAGCAGGGGACTTGTGTGCTGCAGTTCACTAATGGATGATTGCGTGGGAGGAATCTGCCTTTGCCCTTACATGTACACACACACACACACACACACACACACACACACACACACACACACACACACACACAACCCTACGCATGAGAACACACTATCACTCTCTTCAAGTCATCATCTTATCATTTTTATCATAGGTAAAATATTGCACACAACCACCAATGAGCTTAATTTCTTATAGTGGGCAAGATTATCCTTTAAAAACCCAGTTTGTCATGCTCTGGGATTCATATGAATTGACCATTCTACTAAAACACCTTAAATGTACTTTGCATTAAGTAAAGCGCATAGCTGAAGAACACTGCACAGCTCTGTTACTACAGCCGTGTGCTGTACCGGCACAGAAAGTACATGGACATGGGTTATTAAAACAGCTGGACCATAGACCAGAACCCTGACATCTCATACGCATGAAGGAGACGCCCGTGATGCTAACCAGTGATCCAGGAGCGCTGTAGTCTTTAAAAAGTATAGCCCACTTGTCAATGGAGATGGTGTGATGTGGTGGTGGTGGGACAGGGAGTAGCAGGGCTAGGCCTCTGATTGGAGCCACACAGCCCCGCCTCCCACACAGCCCCACCTCCCAGCACAAAACTATGGGAGGATGCCTGCAAAGTCTGGTGGTGATTGAAGTGATCTCGCTGAAAGTGCATTAATGAGAGGGAGCGACAGAGAGAGGGAGGGGGAGAGGAAGGTGGCTGGTCAATACTGCATTAGTAGGCGAGTGGATAGCTGGCTGCCTGTATCCACTTGCTATCAGGGTGCAGAATGCTGCTGTGAGCTCTGGCCCCTTTCAGCAGGATTTGTGTCCAGTATGTGTGTAAACAGAAGCACTTCCTTCCCTCCAGATTCCATACATTTCTGCCAAATGTGGCCATTATGATGCTAATCTTGTATCCATTCATTTGATGACGTTACTAAAACATTAGTTAAATCTCACGTACTGAATGTAAGCAGTTATGTAAAAATCTACATCCTAGTTACTTTGGATAAATGATTTTTATTTCAAAAGCATAAGATCCAATTGTCATTAAACTGCACCGATCAAATGTTTCCTCTAGGTGGAAATGAGATATCAACACGTCCAACACGCCGTTTTTACACGGTCATGTTAACACACAGCTATGCTTTGTGTTTATGTCCACAAAATTATCAAAGGAACACACACACACACACGTGCATGCATAAGGGGACAAGCGACTCCAGACGGCGGCTATGTAGAAGATCTACCTCTCACTAATAGAATGGAGAGAGAGAGAGAGAGGCATTGAAGGTAAGGACAACCAAACACTTTGATCCCTTAATCAAAAGATTGTGCTCAAAGCCACCAGACACCTTGAAGGCTGAGAGAGCAGGCAGTGTTGCCTGTCAGGCCCCCTCACGCTTCCTCTTTCAACCGCACAGATGCACTCAGCGGCTGGTGCTGTATCAACAACGATACAGACCTAGCGCTGTGCTTACACCCTTAATCGTTATGGCTATACGGCCAGAGTGGAGAAATACTCCAGGGCCTTCACACACACACACACACACTCACACGTACGTACGTACACACGCATGGACAAACATGCACAGGTCTGAACTAACACGCCCATAGGAGGACTCAGCCATGCTTCAAACCATACTCAATACCAACAAGACAATCGATTTAGAGGTGTACAACAGAGACAAGGTTTTTGGTGCTTTCTTTGGTCACCACCACCCAGCCAAGGTCCCCACAGATTCACACTCGTACTCTACCGAATCCTAGTAATGGGAAGCCCTGTCTAAGACATAATATCCACTGTAACAAAACTACTAATGCAAATACCGTCTGCAGTGACCCAACGTCCTCAGAGATGCCAAATACTGTCCCTTACTCCTCCAAAGTACTACTCCAAATACTGTCCCTTCCCTTACTCCCCCTGTGAACATGTCTTTAGACTGTTGGCAGTCCCACTTGGCTGATGGTATTACTATCACAAAAGCTGCCCCCCCCCCAAATAGGGAGGGGTGAGACAAAGGCGAAAAGCAACAAAAAAAAAGAACCATAGAGTGAGAAGGGTGGTGAAAATGTTCAAGACCAGGTTCATGGCCTTTACGTACTGTGAGAGGAAAAGACTGAAGAAGAAGAAAAAGACTTGTTAACAGAACGGTGAGGGAGGGCTGAACAAAGAAGGAACAAATCAGACACAGCAGACACGGCTCTTAACACACACACACACACACACACACACACACACACACACACACACACACACACACACACACACACACACACGTGGCTGGCAGTCAGAGGAGTGCATTCCAGATTGCGAGAGAGCATGCAGTGTACTTCCTCACAAATGTAGAATGAAACATCTGATATTACGTACATGTCAATGGCCAAACTCTTCAGCAGCAGAACATTAGCACTGCGGCATGTCTGAATTCAGGACGCTTTTCTCATGATGTGTCTGCTGGTAGGAGCAAGGAATCGATGGATGACAACACTGAAGATGCAGTTCATCTTCTAAATGACAGGAAGTCAAAGTACCACCGCATCCGTAGGTTTGAAGATAAAAACAATAATTCATGTTCACATCAACATTTCCAAAAATTGAAGCATGACAAAACCAAGTAAATAATTATTTGGATTGAGAACTGCAGATTAATCATAAGGCATAGGACAATCCTTACGCATTAGAGTGAATTTTGTCGGCCTCTGACCAACTAGCCAACCTAGAATCTGCAGTCAGTAGTATTTCCCATCACATGAGATCATGGACCTGCGAGCTCAAAGCAATCATGTGACCAGAAGTACATTAAGTAGTGTTTAGTGATGTCTAGTGATGGGCACTGCTGAGCATCCTTCTATCAAAGCAGACTGATTCATCATCACCTCGTTCCCATTGGCTCATTCTCGCAGTCTTAATGTCTCTTTGCACAACATCCACACATCTCTCGAGCCGCACAGATGTGTTGGTTTTGCATGAGGAAATCAACTAAATCACTCTCACACCCTCCCCCACTACTGACTGGCTTTTCTCCTTTCTTTCCCTCCTATAACTCTGCAATGTATTCTTCACTTCACAATCAGTTTCTATTCTTCACCCAGATTTGACTGTAGGATTCCAACCAGCCTGGCGTCTGCACACTACACAGCAACTGCAACGAGGGCAGTTTCTGAAAAGCTCCCATGCTGCCAGATCACCCGAACCAGCCATTGGTCCTGATCCTCCTGGATCTCTCTGCAACCTTCAACATGACCAGTCACAATCCCCTTCGGTCCATCCATCCCAAGATCTGACATCACTGCCTCAGCATGGCTCATCTACAGTGGCAATTGGATCAGGTGACATGGAAAAGATTCACGCCTGCTCTGTGCAGACACTCTACATTTGTTCCACAATGCTCAGTATTTCAGACATAAGTTCTGTGAATACTTGCTCTCTAAGAAAGGTAATATGTCATTGGTAGGATCTATTAGGATCTTCTACATGTCCAGGTTGCATATCATGGATGGAAGCCCACCAGTCAACATTTTATTTGTATTCATTAGATCATTTAAAATAAGCAGCAACAACAACTACTTTTATTAACTAAAACTCATAACTGTACCAGTGTCTAATGTAATAACTTAGATTGCTGCGAGAATGTTCAGCTTAACATAACTTTACCCTCACTCCAGCCTTCCCTTCCAACCGAAATGTTCATGTTAGTTCAATTTATCTACAGAACGTTGAACCAAAAGGACTTAATCAGCATGCCATCTGGAAAACTCCAATCATTCTTTCCAGTTTGGCACTGGTGGGTGTTGCCTTTCCAACATCATCTTCCTGCACTGTGCAGTCTATTCTGAACTGTTTGATTTGAAAGGCAAACATTTGCACTGTAAGCTCTTGCTGAATGTGTCTGGCAGTGATCTTGGGCATCGTCTTTGGCATGTGTATAATTTCACTGTCTTTCAAATCTTTTCTTGCGATATTTTTTCTTTACATGCAAAGTGGCTGATCATGAATTACAGAACTTGCTAAATCAAGTGGGCAAAAGTTTACTGCCGCATATTTGTAGCAAGAACAGGTAAAGTTTCCTGTTGTTCCTGGATCAGCCTGCTCCCACAGACCTGCAGTCCAGCGGACTAGGACACACCCGATGAATCCAAGGTACGTCTGATTAGTCAGATGTGTTGGACTTCGGTGGCTTTTGGATAATTGTCCTCAAAGAGCAGAGTATGATTAGTTTACTGTCCCAACATTTTTAAGTGAAATTAAAGTTACAGTAGAACAGAGACCATGTGCTTTTGAATATGCTATATTTATAGCAGAAGGATTAGGGACTACTGGTACAACACAGCACTTCTGTGAGCTCTGGACAGAGCGCTAAATGCTGTAAAATGTAACATAAATGTCAAAGGAGAGCAATGCAACACTCTATAGGGGACACATCAAGAACAATGTGCACTAAAATGTTCTACTATGGTGGGGCCCGTGATTAAGAACAAAAACCTCTGCAGCTCGGCACTTACAATATTGCTGGCTAGGCCAGTGCCACACACTCTTCACTAAATCGAGAACATGACCCTTTATGTCCCTCACCCTTCCTTCTCACAGTCCTGATGTGGATCACTTATCAAAAATACCACTCAGCCACTACTTGAAGCTTATCTGAAATGCTTCTTGTCGTTATGCTTCACTATATCATCCACAGGTATGCCCTGAAGATATAAACTCACGTCAAAATGGATTCACTAAAAGGAAATGAGCAATACTACTCCACTTGTAGCGGACTTAAAAAACAAACAAACAAAAAGAACAACAACAAAATCGCATTATTAGCTTAGACGAACCCTGCAAGTGTTTAAACAAGAGCTGCAGTTACTTCTCAGTGGTCACAGGTCTCAATGGTACAGCCTGTACAGCAAAGTTAATTATCTCTGAACCAATTTGCAGAACAGCCAGCCTATCAGGAGAGGGTTTGCACGACTCGCAGTCAACCAATCAGGGGAGTGTTCACAGAACAGCCAGCCAATCAGGAGTGTATTCGCAGCACTCGCAGTCAGCCGAGCTCTCCATTCTGAAACATGCTACACTCAGCGGGCAGCTGGTTTCCTTCCACTGTGCTGCCGACTCAGCTATAATGAGAGCCGGCTGGACAGCGATGCAGAGAGGACCATGGCACAATATTTACCCAACAGATGACAGCACAGTCTCCATACAAAAGGCTGACAGCATGCTCCTGCAGCATGGTGAACCATCTCCTACACCCACTCTCTAAAGCGGCACAGAGCCGCAGACGCACGAACCTGTCAGTTTGCCGTGCTAAAAATCTGCAGAAACGAATGCCATTTCAAAAGAAACATGGGTTGTTACAGGTGGCAAAAAAACCTAACTAAAACAAAACAAAGAAAAGTTCGTAGTTTTCCCCATTGGTCCAGCTAGCAGTTGTTTGGGTTGTTCAGGTGTACTGTCCACATTTCACCTCTAGTGTTGCACTGCAGCAGTGAGGTAAGTAACGTAGCTACCCCTTTCGGAAACGGTCATTACACACTTGACTAAAATTACACTGTGTAGTTAAGTACATCTATCTATAAAAAAGTTCAGACCAAAGTCCAGCTTAAATATGCTTGCAGCTACTGCTGTTTTAGCTATGCAAAGTACTTTGGTCCATTGGATCAACAGTAGGTAATGCTGTCAGAACTGTAATAGCTTCATATGTTTTGAGCAAGGCGTGTGATGATTTCATTAGCTTCACAGCTCATGTCAAAGCTATTGTGTATGCCGAAATATGACATTAATTTTAACTCGTATTACTGCAATGAGTTGACAGGATATTTGAGACTGACATATGTTCCTTAAAAACACATCATGTTGTCAGTATTATGGAATAAGGGTGCTGGACCACACCATCTGAAGTTCTGGAGGCAGATGGACGTGTCCCAAGAGCATCACATCAGGACCGGGCGGGGTTCTCTGGAGAGACAGTCGCTGTTTAACCATTAACACTGGTTCTCTGGAGAGACCGTCGCTGTTTAACCGTCCATCAGCACTGGTTTTCTGGAGAGACCATCACTAACCATCAGCACGGATTCGTGTCTCAGCTGAGCCAGTGGCCGTTTGAACATCACTGGACACTGACAATTATAATGATTTTCCTCCTCAAAAAAAAAAAAAAAAAAAAAAAAAAAAGACCATTTGTGAATGTGACCATGATGAGAAGAGATACCAAATCACAAATGATGACAGGGTCAGGTGTAGCATCCTGAACAAGAGCGTCTGCCCAGTACCATGAATGTAAATGTATTAAAGAACTTGTATAGAAAGGAGGTCAATGCTTACAGAGGCTTACATTTAAAGGGAATCATGGCAGAGGGACAATTGCCTTATGGTGCTATACGGAAACAGATACTCTTTACTGGATAGCCATGGTTGATGTCCTTGAAGTCCAACTTCTAGCAATGTTTTCTAACCTGTCTTATAAATTCATTATAATTTCACTTGAGTTCATTATCTCACTCGACAGTGAGTGTGTTTAAAGCTTTGAAATTCTAACCTTTCCTGCTGAACTTTGTGCTGTGATACGTTTGTCAGCTCATGCAGAGTAGTTATCTTAATAGAAAAGGTACTTATAGCATATAATACATTCTGAGACTATTTAATTTACCAACAGATCTCCCGTACTTTGAAGGTGCAGAGTTTATATTTTTTAAGTCAAAACACATCAGCAGGAAAAGTTATCAATACATGAGTCACAAAGTGAAAATTACAATCATAGCTCCATTTGCACATACCAACTCAGCTTCTCAAAAGTAATTTCAGTAAGCATCTAAGGAAAAAAAATCTTTGCATTTCCTACATTTATTAAAAGCACCCTAGTCATAGCTACTGTTAAGATGCTCAATATCGAACGTGTATTTCAATAAGGGGTGACTTTGCAGTGTCTTGAACAAGGAGCAGACATCCCAGAAGACATTTTAGAAACAATTTCCTCCGTGTTTGAGAGACAAACTGGAGGAAACCCGGCAGCTCATTTCAGTTTGAAGCAACAGGAGAGGGGCCCATTTCTCAAAGCCTGTTTATTTTGAGCACATTAATCATTGGTCATAAAGGGCTGAATCATTTCCTAAGGTGAACTGGAAAATAATTTCTCTCCAAAATAACGAACACGTTAGGCGTAACATCTGTGGGTGAAGTGCAGGCCTGTTTCAAATGTGAACAATCTCAGACAAATACACCACAGTAGGAGGGAATGCTACAACACACCAAAAGCACCCTCACCCATTTAGTATAAATGCCAGTGTAAATAGGTTCTAGGAATAGAAATAGAATCTAACCTTCTTATCCACAGCAGTGAGTTTGATTAAATTGTTTATTATTTCACCTGAATGCTACATGTATTAGCTTAAGAATTTTACTTAAATTATGGACTGATAAACTGAAGTTTTCTGGCAATTAGTTTATCAATTGAATGCAGACATCTTCGTATGCACTATAATTCACAGTGTGCTCTATGTGAAACTACAATAGGTTTGGGTTTAAAGAACAGTTACAATGATTATAAGTCTATAGTCCTCAAACACTGTTTTTTGGGTTTCCAGACCCTAATCTGCAGGGCACAGATTGTTGTTGTCTCCATCCACAGTAAAACTCCGATTTAATGGCTTCAGTGCATTACAATTTATGCAATGCCAGGTGGGTAGGGTTGAGAAGGTCAAATTCTCCATGTGTGACGGCTCCAATCACATTGGATCCGTCGTTGCTGCCCCTGTGCATTTTACACAATCTCTCAGAATGGAGATATACACCAGCATCTGAAGATCTGGGAGGTTGTGTGGCACCTATCAAGCATAAAACTCCATTACACATTGCTACCGAAAGCCACATGGACCTTCTCCCCAAACTCCCTGCATATAACTAAACCAGCCCCCGTGTTCCCCATCTCTGCCTCCCCAGCAGACCTTTATCTCAGCCCCAGGAGTGTGGGCTTGAGACCATCACGCCACACTCTCCCCTTATCTCCCCAGCTGCCACGTGTGGCTCCACTCTGTCCCGTGCCAGTGCGAGTACAGGCACCAAGGTCCAAAAGAAAGAAGACCAACTCATTCAGTAGCTCTTCGCTTACACGGCCAAAAACATCCTGTTTCTCTGGAAACCTTCCCATCAAAGTTGTGACAATAGGGCCTTTTTATGGCAACACAAATGAGATTTAAAAGCAATACTGCTGGAATTGCGGTCATGCTTCCCGTTCTGCTAGATAGTGTGCCTCTGAGCATTCGGCTGTCGTATGAAGGGACAGACACCTGTATCCACTAGAGCAGGTTTCTCCACATTCATGATTTACTAAACATTATTGTTGAAAGTTGAAATATTCAGAATTTAGTCACCTGCTAACATTAACTTAAATAAAAGACTTCAGAAGGCTGGCGCACTTTCTCCTGAATTTACAGGTGTTCTCAGAGTACACTTGACAGGCCACACAACTCAAATGACCGACACGTACTGGACACGCCACACGAGGCAGCCCGGCACCTCACACAGCGGCGCTAATGCCCCTCATCAGAACACCATTAAAAAACTGCGACCAGATGCCTCTGAAGCTTTTCACAACGATTGTAGCTTCTGATCTCATTATGCCATTTACTAAGAGTTAGCAAACAAAATCCTGGAGGTTCTAGCAACTGAAGCACTGTAGAGTAACGGAGCGAACGCCCAACCAACCGAAACACCTCTGTAGATTTTACACACGTGAGCGGATCACACTCGCTCAGAGTGCTGCTTTTTAACCTGGTGCCACTTCCTAAAGAAGGGCCTGAGGACCTTACCTTCTGTCATCAAGTCTCGTCATGTCCTATGTGCTTAATGTCAGTAGTCAGGGGAAGTTTAAAAGCATGCCGATACTGAAGGACCCCCACGGTGTTCCTCTGCGGCGTATAACGGCCTGCTGCATCACACAGTGATGTTTGTTTGGTGGTGCCGTGTCCATGTTTGGCCGCCTCATATTCACGACCCAGGATACAGTGCATCCTGTCCATCATTCATCTGCTCCGTTTCACACGTGTGCCAATTATGAACATGTGCTGCGGTTTTAAATCTCAAAGTAACCAATGAAAAATACATAATGGAAATGTAACCAACAAAAACAATATGAGAAAGTCATATATACAAGATATACAATCATTAGTGCACAAAAAAAAAGCCACAGACCCCTACGTGATTAGTGGACTCAAATGTCAAATCTGTATTGCCATCGCAGATCTTAGCACAGAAACACAGAAACATACATTCGCACCGATCTACGCCATCACTCATGCACATACATACAATCAACATTCCCAAACAAGTGCAAGAACAGATATAGAACAAATGTTTAGAACCATTCTCCATACACTCCAGTATCCCTCCAATCAACGGGAGCAGTGATGGAGAAAGATCAGTGTCATGGGGGCGGGCAGAACAGAGCGTTTAAACAAGTGCTCCATTACAAGGACATAATGATGCAACACGCAGACAAAACGTCCCTGAACAGCAGCGAAGTGATGCACAGCCCAGCGCTGAAATCCAGAACCCGAGCCCCAGAACCCGACCCAAAGCTGAAACAGCAGCCGTGCTGGGCAGTCAGAGGTCCGCTCACATGCTGTGTTGAGTGAGGGGCAAATACAGCCTTCTGCTGTTTCAGGGCCCTCCCCCAGGTCCCCCGTCCCACACCGCGGCAGAGGAAGAGTGAGAGCCTTTCATCTGGGGACAGGGAGCAGGTGTCACTCTCTCTCACACACACACACGTTTCCCCCTCCCCCTTCTATAGCATCCTCTATACAACTACCTCTAGATGCTGAATTCCTTCATCCAGCTGTGTGAGTGTGCGTGTGTGTGTGTCAGCACCCATCCAGACCCTTCCTTCTCCCCTCTGCTCTTACTTACCACTTCCGAGTCGTCAAAGCCATGCAGGTACAAATTGTCGTACATGGAGGTATAATATTCCCACAAGTGCTTCTTGATGAGAGGAAACCAGCAGTACAGCAGAGCTACACCAGTGAGGGACTGGAGAAGACCAGCAGTACAGCAGAGCTACACCAGTGAGGGAGTGGAGGAGAATGAGGGGGGGAGGGAGGGGGGGAGTTGGGGGTGCAATCCAATTCCCAGGCAACAGAAACAAACCAAACGGCAGCGGTCCCGCTTCCTGTTTCCAGATCCTGCTGTCACCGAGGCGTGTTCACGTGCATGCGTCTCCCGTCCTTCACGTCGTAAGGCAGCGCGGCTCTCGCCAGAGGCAGCAGAGACCTGGCATGTTATCAACCCTCCACGCACAGTGCAACGGACTGGAGGCTCTCCTCAAATCACAGACAGATGACAGCGCAGGGGGGGAGGCTGGCCACCGATTGGCTGGCAGGAGCTCCAGTCAGAACAGCTAAGTGGTCGCTCCCCCCCCCCCGACGGCCAACGGGGTGGGAGGGATGGGGAGAGAGGGTTGCAGTCATCCTTTGCTCACCCACAGGGGATCGTTTCCTACATTTTTCTCACCCTTTCTATTTTTCGCCTGCGCTGCCCTCCCTTCGCTCAGCTCCCCCACTCTCTCCCACTCCTCCGTCTGCTCCGCCTGAAGAGCCGCGCATCCCTCACGTGCGCACGCACACCCACTCCTTCCTGGAGAGACCGAGCGGAGACGGACACCTGACAACCGCCCTATTCTCTAGGCAGAACAACAAAAAAAAGAGAATTTCACCAAAGCAAAATAAAAAAAATAAATAAAAAAAAAAAAAAAACGTGCCCCCACCCCCACCACCCTTACAGCAGTCATTCAGCTTCTAGGCTGTGTGAATGAAACCAAGCCAAACAGAAGCCCAAGCTGCTCACACTGAGCCGTGCTGCTCTCGCTCAACGGGGCCCAACAGCCCTGGTGTGTGTGGCTGTGGGTTAATAAAACAGCAGCCCCCTGAGAGCACGGGGACAGCCATACGCAAAGCCAGCAGACGCCAGTGTATTCTCTGAACGAGCCACGCGCAACGTGCGCACAGGTCTTCGTCTTTGAACGTTTACAAATGTAAAATAGGTTCCCTTCCACTTAGTGTTTTTTTTTTTATTCTTACTGTCCATCTGTACACACATCATGCATCAGAAATATTTAAATATCGCATGGGATGTTAATTGCACTACATGCTGGGAGTCTATTTTTAGCTCATAATCCTCATTTAAACTACTGAAGGAACAGCAGGTTACATCCGAGATAGTCTATATCTAATTAAGATGAAATAATCTCTTGGGGCTGCTTCGGATTACTGCACCACTCACTGGATCATACAAGTACTGTGGAACGCAAGTGCCCCCTACTGTTCGATAATGGTAGTGCATTAGTAAAACACTTCCCTAGACTCTAGTCGTTACACACTGTAACATTACAGTGTTATTTCCAAGAACACTCATTTAAATATGTAAAAATGTTGTTTTGGACCATCAAATTAAACTACAGATAAGACCAATTAGATTGACACTACTCAGTTTTGCTATTCTTAAGGCCTCGTAAAACTGTGTATAAGCCAGTTCATAAACAACATGTGTTGATCCACATTTCTATCTGGTTTAGTATTATACATACAGCACATGAGAGAGCGTTGCATCTGGAACTAATTTACTCGTTTGTTTATATGAAATTGAACGATTATCGAGTCGCAACGTTTTCTCCCGAACCAGAGCGTCTGACTTGTAGGGCATTTCTTTTAAGGCCAAGAGGGTACAGGTACTTGCATACATCAGGATGAGAAATGTCAAGAAATGTGCAATCGATTCTCATGGCATGTACCAACAAGGTTTCAGCCTCCACAAACGTAAAAACACCAGGCCCATTCAAAGCTGCTATATATAAATATGTCTATTACCAGCAGCACTAACTTTAACCTTAATTATAGCAGGCATTAATCACCCCTGGATGTCACACTTCATTGGTGACGAGCTTTATAGAGCACCTTAGGAAGTCTCCCTCAGTCTTGCTTCTGAGACACAGCAGGACCACCAGCATTAAATCGTTAAATGCTCTCTGCTGTGAATTTTGGCAGCCATTATATTACAAACTGAACTAACAATTTATGCATCCTCTGATCAAAACCAAGGACAGGGGCCTTTTTGTGGCTATGAAACACAGTGTACAGAAAATGTAAAGACCCAAAGTAAAAAAGAGGAAATAACAGAACATAAATTAAGTAATAAAAAAAAAATGAATGCAGCTGGAGTTTGAAAGATGAGAAGAAATGATGAACAAACGGAGATCCAGTCCTGGTCAGGAGAGTCGGGCCACTATACCCATGCACTGAAGAGATGGCCATTCGTTTCCATGACTGCAGCTCAAAGGCTGAGTCACGATGAATCCGAGCTGTTCTACTGCGCCAACACAGTGCAGTCCAACTCCTAGACGATTATTTGAGTGGGTTAAAGTTTAGAAGAAAACGGAAATGGATCTCATCATTCATTCCATGGGTTTAACAATTCAGACTGCTGGACAGAATCACTTTTCTTTTTCAGGTTCACCAACTTTCAATAGCAAATCATACCATCAACAAAGGAGAAGCCAATTTACTAAATTACATACTGACCTACATCAGTTTTAGTTTTCATGGGTGTTTTTGATACAAGTAAGGCTAACTCCACACATGCAAATGTATCCATCAAACACCAAGCTAATCTTGGACCTCCAAATGACAGGTCTGAGATGAATGAACATGACTTTAATCCACAAATGAATATGATCCACTTCCAATCTGCTTGCAGATAAACATGCAGAAGTAGGGTACTGTCTTGGCTTAGAAAACACTACTGCCCAGAATCAAACTTAAGAGCAAGCTCACCAAAGTACCAGACCCCCAAGGATCTATGGGACCTTCTACAGAAACCTAGATTTGACCTTCAAAAAGCTCTAAAATGCTCAAATGTGCTGAACAGAATACATTTTATATCAGTTGCTAAACTATCTGTTAAATTCATTATTTACTAAATAGAGTGGTTTTACAAATAAGGTTTAAATACAATTGACTTGACTTAACCCCAACCACAGAATGGTGCTCACGTGACCGATACATGATGGACTTCAGTCGGACAAAAGCTCAAAACAGCAGTGCAGTAGCCTCGTTTTCCAGCAAAGCCCTTATCCGGTGCCCATGGCAACCAATTTGTTTGGACATCATGGTGCATGAAGTGCTTTCTGTCTGCCTGATATTATAATGATTTTACACCACAAGAGCATTTGCGTCTGTCAAAGAGCACCGCATCGACTTCTTAAGAGACGCCGCGCACCGCCTTTCATGAAAGATGCATGATGCTGAACGCTGGAACCAGCGGAACAGACACCCTGTCAGACATGGAGGCCATCGATTCCCCCAGGAGCACTCAAAACGCCATCAGCCTCCTCCAGCGCAGGCTAATGGTGCGGTCAATTTCACCCGGCCTGGGCTCCACGGCAACATATTTCATATCGGTCATGAATACAACTTTCTTTCTTTGCAAGTGCCTCAGCTAGAGTCAAATTCGACGACTCAAACTCAACCAATCAGTGAGAAGCTGCTACTGGAAAGGCGAGTACCCACATCTCCACTCAGCCAATGACACAGAAACGGAATGGATCCGTATCCTGGAAACCCAGCACCCCATCACAAGGGCAGCTGAAGTTAATGTGCACAACCAGGACAATTCTTTTTTTTTTTTAAAACTTGCATTAAATAAATACACCTGTGGTCATAAGAGAAGTCATCTATGGCAGGAGAATAGTTTAAGTGTTATGACACCCAAGACTTGAACCATGTGATTTCCAGTGACTCATTAGAGTAAAACAACAATAGGTCCATGTTTAGTGCACTTATCTCAGACTGAACCGGTTCAGTTCTGTTAGGCCGTATTCATTTTTCTGACGCATAAGCTGAATTCAGCATCACCGGGGAACAGCTTACTCCCCCGTACACTGACCCCTTAAGAATGCCTCCTTTGTTTCGCCCTTGACATATTCCTGTGCAATTTCAAATGAGCTCTTATTTTTGAGAATTAAGTGCTAAGCTGATGACACAGAAATGGATGGTTACAAAAAGGTTCCCTACTTCTCTGGATCTGCCACAAACTACATGTCTTGGTGAGAATAATAATAATAATATAACAAACAATAATAATTCTAAGCAAGAGTAAGCAAGAATGTATGACAGACATGTGAGGACACAGAAAATATTACATGAACGGACATGCGCAAAACGTCCAGATGTTTCTAAGCACAGGAAGCATCCAGATTGTCCCGCTGTTACCCGCGGGCACTGGACACAAACATCTCACACCCCCTGGACACAAACATCTCACACCCCCTGGACACAAACGCAGTCTCACACCCCCTGGACACAAACGCAGTCTCACACCCCCTGGACACAAACGCAGTCTCACACCCCCTGGACACAAACATCTCACACCCCCTGGACACAAACATCTCACACCCCCTGGACACAAACATCTCACACCCCCTGGACACAAACATCTCACACCCCCTGGACACAAACATCTCACACCCCCTGGACACAAACGCAGTCTCACATCTCACCCTGGCTTCACAACGACGCACCGGCCATTAATGGATAAAAGTCACAGGTCAGGTTTGTGATGTGCCGCATGGTGCGACGACGTGCCACACGTCTTCCTACCTGGCGGAGGATGAAGCTGGTGGACGTAGTGCTGCCGTCGGAGCGTTTCAGGCGGCTACGGCGGGCACAGGTGCCTCGGTTCACCTGCGGTAGAAGCACAGGCTGTTTATCACTCTCTGTGGCAGAACGAGGGCACCTTCACACACACACACACACACACACACACACACACACACACACACGCGCCTCACACTCTCACGCACACCACCGTCAGCTACTGCATGAAGCCACCACTCAAATGTCCAGCTGTCTTAGTTAGCTTGGGAAAATATTTCAGTGCATATATTTGCATATACGCAATATGAAAAATGCACAGCGCATATATAGGGAGGGGTACATTTCTTATAGTGTGTGAAACTGAACCAGAAGCTTTAATGGACATGGCGTTTAAGAAAGCCTTGCTGGCAGTTCAAAGCAGCCACATGAAATGAATGGCTGAGTAAGTAGCAGTTTTCCTGGAATCCAATCAGGGGCATTAAATGACAAGCCAACATCCAGGCTGAGATATATGGAGTTTACCACTGAATTGACCGGAAAACAACTAGAGTGTGCTGGCGTGCTAAACTTGCCCTTCACTGGAACTGATTGCAGTGCAGTCAAGTGCAGTTTCTGTTATTCTTTTACTAGGTTACACAGCACAACCTGCAATTAACCTGAAATACATATTTGTTTTTTTAACACAGTCTTAGTCAAACAAACAAATAAATAAATAGTTCAACCATTAAATCCAGTGTCCATCTGGCAGAATACAAAACTGGGTCATCCCTGCTCACGTCGGCTTGCCTCCTTAAAAATCCTTACAGAAAAATCAATGCCATGAATTATTAAGCAAGCTAATTAAATGCCAATAGCTTAAACTGACTACATCCACAGACCTATGTCGTATATTTCTTTATGATCACAGTCCTATGAGTAATAAGAAATAAGCGTAGTGTTTGAGTGCATAGTGACTGCATTAGCCTGAAAGACGTAGCTGTCTTCGTGTGAAAATCAGAGCGCGTTTATGGACATCAGAGACGAAATAAGCAAATGACACTTCCTGCCCTTGACAAACAATACACATATGATGAAAGACAATACTCCTGGACATCTGGAAGAAAAACTTCCGAATGTCAACACTGAAGCGGGAGACATTGTCCATTTCATAAGACATTAATCAAATTTCACACAAGCTGCTTATTTAAACCTGCAAATATTTAAATCCATGTCACATATGTGTTTTTCCGCTTTCAAATCACACAATCACACGTGCACCAGTGCCACGGGTCCTCGACCTTTACCTGGAAAATGGGTTTTTGAACACCGTCTCCTATCCCGTGCCGAGTGTAGATGTGTCGGGACATTTCGGCGAGCTCATCGGTCCAGGGAGGTGGCTGCCTCTCCGTACCAGTCCACTGGTACTGGGAAGGGTACTGGACAGTCTGCTCCAGCTTTGCTGTACGTGTCGGCGAGTCCGGAGGAGGTGTGCGCGCGGCTGTTTCGCAGATTCTTTACTGAACCCTGGCTGCCCAGCTGAAGCTCACTATGCGCATGCAGGAGCACGTGGTCGCCGCTGCTGGATTAATTAAACCGGCTCCTACGTCGTCACCAAAGGTTATAAAGGTAGGCTATGCCTTCTGCATTAGAAGTGCTCGTCCTGTTAAGTTTGGGCTCTATAGCATAGAACGTTTTGAAAAGACCAATTTCCTTATTACATTTATCAGACGAGGCCGGCTATAGAGGTGAATGTAAGTTCAAAGTGTGCTCTCCCCCTAAAAATGTAGTCACACGTCGGAAGTTAATAGGAACATTAAAGATGCATTTCGTTGCGCGCGCATATTCGTAGGTCTGTTATGTATAATAAATGTCTCTTGTGTCAAGAGAATGCAAAATATCAGACTTCCTAGTGTTTACCTCATGGGAAAACCCATCAGAAAGGCAAAGAAGTTAAACGAGCTGACGGTCTTAATTGCACTGAGCCGCATCTAGGACTCCACACAGCTGGGTCTCTAAGGGCTGCAGGCTCCATCACGCCCGTTTTTTTTTACCAGCCCCTTGCCGTTCATCATTAAAAAAACGAGAGCTGCTAACGCCTTGAGGACGTCTCGACTACACGAGATCACATGTAGACACGCTGTTGAATGAACTTTTGAATGTAAATTGGTCTTCTTGTTCATGGCAACTTGGCACTGTTGCAGAGTCAAACGCACCTCCAAAATACATTCGTGACAAAACGTGTCGGAACATCGTCATCGCCTCATTTAAGACAATCAGGTATGACTAGGTTGTCTGGAGATGCAATAACGTACACAAATGTACAAAGGTCTTTTTAACACCAAAGTAGTACATGTAAGAATATTTCAAACACAAGGCAATTTTATTTTGAAAGATATTAGAATTCACCGTGTTACAAAAAGTCATCTTAAAAATATGAATACAGAAGAGAATGGGCAACCTGATGTTGTAAAACATTGAATCAGCCTGAGGTGTACAGGCTGGGAAACAATGCCTATATATCTCAAAGTATTCAGGTTTACAGATATACAGCAGCATCTGAAATTATTTCCATAAATTGCATTTGTATCTCTTATTTTATTTCCATCATCTGACAGACATCTGATAGAACAAGGCATCTGGTGGTACACATTTACCAGGTTAAGGTGCAATAGAGAAATGCCAGATACTGTACAAATAATATACAATAACTTGTTGGAGGCAGGTTAGGAAAATAACATAGTTCTGTGTGGGTGTTTCGTAAATATGAATTTCGTAAATATTTTTCAAAAACCAGAGACCTTCCTAAATACACTTAATAGAAATGTTAAACATATTTATAATGTATGAAGAAAGCAAGGAAGCCTCATTAATCAGAATAGTGATGACTATTTGGTCAGAGGAAGTGACAGCAGTCATCCCCAAAATTTATTTAAATGGAACAATTTTCTATCCAACAGATGGAAAACTATTTCAGTTCACACAAATGCCACTAAAGGAATCATTTACCATTGCCTATTAAAGCTCTGTGATTTTCTGTAACTTTACAGATTAATTTTACAATGGTTAAATTATAACGGCAACAAATGAGAACACCCACAAAGCAAACACTTCCTCTTGCATATTTAAAAAGATAATTCTGCATGCTGCACATAGGTTAGGAAAGGGGCTGCTTCTGCGCTCTTCCAGCTCACGTCAACACCCGTCTCCAAGGAGCTGCTTAAAGGGGGCGGTGCTATGCTAATACGATGGCCCCCAAGGCTCCTGCTCCTCCCCCTCCACTCTGGACCAAAAGAAAGACCGCCTGACTTCCTACACATTCAGGCTCATAAATGTAAACCTGGATAGTAACCAAAATGCAGAGTGTCATGGCACATTCATCCATTTCAGCATTTTGGTGATCAATTATATGATTATTTGATGCATCTTCATAACATCTTCATAACACAGGTGACATAAGAATGCTAAAACAATCAAGCTGTCAGTTTTCTGCAAAAGAGATTTGTCGGGTCAAGACAGCACCAACCATACAACAGCAAGACATGATGAAAAGACTACCTTAAGAATCGCGTAATTGCAAGTAAAGTACATTTACCTAGGCTGGTTTATGTTATTCATGAACTTAGGTTGTAATTATAATTTAAGAAAGGAAATACGACAAATGACGTACACACAACGCGGACATAAAAATTAAATATGTTGACAAAGAAAGGGGAAAACAGATAACGAACAAAAGTGTGTTTATGAACTTCTTTCTTATGCTAGAGCACTTGGTGTTCCTTAAATGGACAACACATCATTCTTGTAGTGAGTCACTCTACCAGGCCAAAGGTCTATCAGCTTCCTCAGTATACCCTTGCTATCTATTATGGAAAAAGAGTCAGGCTAATTTTCGCCGGTTTCATTCCCCTGGCAGCAGTGGAGCACTTTCGCCGCTCGGCTTCACAGAAGGGGCTGCTGGTAGTAGGCTGTTTGCTGCTGCGGAGCTGGAGGGTGGGAAGGAGCCGCCATTGGGTAGGACACTGGCGGCATACCAGGATTAGCGTTTTGATAGGCTGACGTGTCCATAACCACACCCATCTGATAAGAGCCAGGGGCTTGGTTCATGTATGGTACTGCCATTCCGGTGCTGCAAGGGAACCAGACATCACAACTGTTCTTGGAGAGCGACAAAAATATAACTGCATTCCTCACGATCGTTTCTCACAGTCATCATGTGGCAGCACGGTTTCAGACATGAGGTCTTTGTAGACCGTTGCGCAGACAGTGCCGTACCTGACGTAGGGTGACAATGCTGGCTGACCAGTGGAGCTGACCGTTGGGGGCAGGGAGCAGAGGGGGGCAGCTTGGTCTGACCCTAGAGCATAGCCCTGGGGGACTCCGCCAGACATGTAGGTCCCTGATGGTTGGCCTGGGTAACTCTAAGAGAATTGAGAGTACAGTAGAGTTGGTAAACAGGGTTGGGGTTTATAGTACTTTAACACATCAGTCAGTGCCCCAGGGAATTCAGGACTGACTAGTTTTTTTTGCATATTTGAGAATGTATGGGGGGGAAAAAAAGCTGGTCTGGAAATTCTTGCTATGTGACTCTTACATCACATTGAACCATGAAGAACATACACCAATGTAATGCATCACTCTTTTATGATAAGGGTAGTCGTCCTCAGCCTTTGTTATAATGTCAGCGCAGAATAATTTTTAAAAGGTGTGGAATAACAAATGTTATTTAACAGATCTCTTGCTTTCCTGTGTTCTAGCTGTTATTATAATCAGCAGGGTTACAAAACTGAGAATTCCAGATTTGTGGTTGGAAGGATGTGGGTAAGTGTGTGGGTGTATTTGTGTGTATGTGTGTGGGGAGGGGGGGGTTGTGTAACCTGCATAGCCACAGCAGGGGGCGCTGCTGGAAAAGTGCTGGTGGGGGGCTGCATCTTTGAGTAGGCTGAGTACAGTGGAGCCTCATTCATCAGCTGGTTATAGAGCTCCAGAGCCTCCATCACCTTCAGGTTTAGCTCGGACAGCTCCGAGTGCTTCCTGGCAAACACAATCAAATGGCCGATGAACACGCTCTTCTGACAGACTCGCAACATGCGACTTAACACGACTTCTAATGCCAAACAAACCTGTCGATCTCCTGCAGTCTTTCGTCAATAAGAGGGTTCATCTGTGCACAAGCACCTGAAAGGTAACAATTTTCCCAAAATCAATGAATACAACAGCACAAAGCTCCAAAGGCCACTAGGAGTTTCCTATAACCGAGGCGGCTGGATTTAGTGTGACGTACGAGTCGTGCGTACCTTCCAGTGTGATGAGCTCAGTGGAGTCAGGCTGAGGGTCAGCAGGGTCCGTGTTCTGCAGTAAATACAACGTTCGATCCATCTTCTCCTACAGCAGACACACATGGAACATGGTTTATGTCTCATTTATATTCTTGTGGCATCCACATGTTTCACGCTGTCATTGCTGAGTTTGGCATTTCAGTAAAATACCGAGCTTCAAACTTGCCTCATCTATATAAACTGGTTCAGGTTCTGCTTTTGCCTCTGCGGCGGGTTCCTCTGGAACCAGCGTCTTCTCCACATACGTGTCTAGGGCAGAGAAGGTTATGGAGATTCAGATGCTGGAGTAACACAACAGTTTTGACAGTACACACACGATGTCTTAAGTGTTGTACCTGGCTCTGCTTCTGCATTTAGGTTGGTTGTGACAAAGTTGGATGGAAAAAGCCCCACCCCTCTGTGGTTCTCTCCTTTCCACCAATTGGGATCACTGTTAATCGAGGGTGACGACATTACGAAATTACAACATTGTTACGTAAGCTTGGTAGAAGCCTGAGCTTTAAAATTTACAAATAAATTACAACCAAAAAAGAAAAGACAAAAGAAATGTTCCACAAGCAATAAATGACTCTCGCAGAGTCCTTGTTCCAGTCCCGTGTCCCATTTTCTGTTCTGAGCAGTTTATTGTCCGCAAAGCTGAGAGAAGAGGTAGTCACCTATCGTCCAGGACGATGACGAGCTCTCCGGCCTTAAAGGTGAGCTCGTTGTCCTCGGCTGCTTCGAAGTCGTAGAGGGCGCGCACTTTGCGCGTCTCCTTGGCGCCGCCAGTGTTGAAAGGTGGGTCAGGGGTCACAAGGAGGGGTCGTGTCTCGGCCTGCTGTTTCTGTTCCTGTAAGGACAGCTCAATGGCTGCTCAGGGACGCACAGAGGGACGTCCACATGTCATTCTTCTTTACTCAGTATATATATGAGGGGGGTTGGACACATCTGAGAGCATCCACATTTATTTGTATTGTAACAAAAGCTCCAAAAAGGCAATCAGTTAATTGGTATGCACAGTCATCCTACATGACAACAGAATTCGTAGTGGTGGGAGTGTCACCTTTGGCAAGGTCATCATCAGCCGTTCTGCTGGTGACAGCAGTGCTGCTGGGCTTGCTGCCGGCGTTCTGCAGTTGACACAAACAATGGGGATTACAGCTCCATTCTGCCCTCTACAGGCCCAAACCAGTACTTCGGAGGAAGTAAGCACACTAAAATTCTTAGTTGCATCACAGGTAAGAACCCATGACCTAGAAGCCCATTTCAAACAGGCAAAGCATGAATATTGATATCTGCTCTGATAGAATAGATTTACAATTTCACACCTTTTTATTTCTGGGGCATAGTCCTCTATATCGGACTCATGGAAGCGCTTCCTGATATTGAAAATGACAAAATTATAATCCACATCCACTAATGCAGCAAGGAAATATTCTCCAACAGTTCTCCAACATGGCCATTATTTACAGCGTATGTGCCTGACTGGTTAAAGGACAGTACTCATTTAGTCTTAGGCCATGTCAGTCATCCATTCTGTCTGTTTGAGTGTGGTGTGTAAGGTTATTCCCTGGTAATATAATGCTTATATAACTGGTACTTGATAAATCACAGCAAACCACCAAGTCAAATCCTCCAACAACCTCTAATAACACCTCTTAAGCACAAGAGCACAGGAACATAGGCTATTAGGTTACAATCTCAGAGGGAAATTCCAAGCAAGTAACTGCAGTAACCACAGTGTACTGTAATAGATGAAAGACGCAGAGAGATTCAAATTTGTAGTGAAGCACAGTTTCCAGAGAAACAGAACGCCTGGTTCAGAGGCACTTTATTTGTCCTTGCATAACTGATCAAGAACCTTTGTCTGAAACATCCTGTTTCTCTGGAAACTCTGTACTTTCTCTACTTCTCTCCTTCTCCTCTCACATACATACCACTTTATCCATCTATCTATCTGCACACATTATATGCATGTTTAAACACAATAATTCACAATAATCCATGCAATAACCAGAGATGCTATTGAATAGTTTTTTTGTTAGTGACTCCACAACATCATTCTTAATCTTAAACACAATGCCTGTGGAATCTGTGTGGAAGTAAAAAGGGATAAATACATAAGTACACAATTTTTTGAAGAGACATCTTGAAATGTACTGTGTAGTGTAATGTGCCTGCCATGTCCTGAATTCTTGTCTGAAGTTAAGAAACTGAGAGGTCTCCTGGGACTGTGTGGGCTTCACAGGAAACATGTGAAAGGAAATTCCTCTGCACACGCCCCCTTACAGGCGTGTTTCTTAAATAAGATCGGCTCGTGTGAAGCAGGCTTGGGAGGCACAAACTGCCACTAGTGATCCAGAAAGCCCAGGGCTACACTGTATAGCAATGCAGGCAACCCCACATAACAGATGTGGCAGCAGAGGGACTGTTGCCTGGTGCTGACGAAGAATAAACAAACTTTCATGATGGCCTGGCCTTCCAAAATGGTTATTGTGGCAATATGAATAATTCATTATTTATGCAAAACAGACCTGAACTTTAACGATGGCCTTCCATCGTGGTTAAAGTGGCAAGATGAATTATTCATGATTTATGCTAAACTGACCTGATTTAAATCAAGATGCCGCAGATTGCTGCAAGATGCCAGGTAAAACTTTATGTAGGCCAAATGACAGAGGATGCTCAGTTACCATTAAGGCTGATTTCAAATGACAGCCAATGATGAAATTCTCTCTCCTTCACTGCAATCTAAGGTCTTGTTTAAACATGTAGTTAAAAGACATTCCCAAACCATGGGATTAAAATCCAGTCATTCCAGTTTGAACATTCAATTAACAAAACAAGTCATTTCATCTAAGGTCGTGGTTGTCCATTATAGAACTGTTTTGTGAAGGAGGCTGAAGTCTGCACTGTGGCCCCAGAAACCCCCAGCCTGGGTACCTTAGAGCCTGAAACCCCCAGCCTGGGTACCTTAGAGCCTGAAACCCCCAGCATGGGTACCGTAGAGCCTGAAACCCCCAGCCTGGGTACCGTAGAGCCTGAAACCCCCAGCCTGGGTACCTTAGAGCCAGAAGGCGGGAAACTCATGCCCTCCTCCTTCAGAGATTTGATGGTGGCACCGACAAGACTGAGCTGTGGATCTTTCTGGAAGTCGTCTGCCCACTCCACCATGAGACCTTTAAGCTTCTCACTCACTTTGGGATGGGCCTGGGGGAAAAGTCACATTCTTAGCACAACTGAGTGTATGTATTTTAGACTTTTATACTAGTATTCATGCAAGGGGCAGCATCATCTTACTTTGAGTAACACCGTTCGAACTTCACTGGCAAACTCTCTGGAGCAGATTTCTAGATGAAAGATTCTTCCACTGTTTGCAACACAGGCCCCAAGCAACTACAGGACGAGAGTGTCAAAGGCAATAACTGAACAATAAATAGTCCACATCACTGTGTGCTGAAATACTTCCTATTCCTAAAACTAGTAAAATGGTGCATTAGTGTACAAAAAAAAAATCTAAATTAAAATGTTTCTATTTACATATGCAAATGGACAGCCATTTAACTAGTTGTTGTTCTCCAAGTAGCTAAAAGCAGAGTGAAAGGAGGACATTTTCACAGGTTGAGTGAGTGCGGTAACTCCGGCTGCATAGCCAGCCATGAAGCACTGCCTCTCAGCTCTGAGGGAGAGTCCGGACGCCTCAGCAGGGCGTCTCCGTCAGACTTACAGGAGGCAAAAGAGCAAACGCATCACTGCGGCAGTGACAGGGACGGACAGGAAGAGGAGCGGCCAGCTGTGCCATATGTGGAAGTGTTTGTTTCTGTCATTTTCTCCAAACAAACTCACCGTTAATGCCTGCATGGCGACATGGGGAACTTTGTGGTTGACTCTCTTCATAATCGACCTGAGACATTCCTTGGCACTGTGATGCAAACGGAGAGGGAGAGAGTTAAGGAGTGCCGTCAAGCCATTGGTGTTGCTAAACGGACCACTACATTTGACCAACATGAACTCTACAACAGACAGAAAGACGATTTTGTTTCCAAGGATATCTAAATAAAATCATTTGAAATTTGGACTGCAATTACTTGAGCTGGATTATGTTTATGTTTACACAACACACATAATAAACTAAACGCATATAATAAACTAATCAACAAATGCCCTGTGCATATAACACACAAGAATGACAGGGTCTCACCCATTAGGTGTTGTCCCAACACGGTCACAAATGTCCATAATGAGGGACCAGTCATCTGTTGTGTTGTTTTCATTTGTTACCTTTTCTGGAAACAAAACAAAACAAAAAATTACAACAATATTTTTTACATTACAAAATTACAACAGTAGATATAAAATGTCTCTTAAGGAGAGGTACTCTCTACACTAAAACCCGAAAAGACGTCATTAGATTTGGTCTTATTTCAAACTTACATTTTGTTAAATTTACAAAGCTAAATAACCACAGCTGATCAAGTGCTTAACCAGAAAATCCAAATAACTTTTATTTGTACTATTCGAACTTCTATTTAACAAGAAGCCCTGATAACTTGTTCATAAGATAAATTAACAATACAAGTTTCATTAAAGCTTAAAAGGAACACTATTTTTGTTTTTCATTAAACTGACACAAATGGATAACTTCATGATCAGAATAAATAGGTTATTATATATTTTAAGCCATAAAATAAAATAAAAACGTAATCCACGGTGACATATCACCAAAGATATTCTTATTTGCAAGGCTATTTGCATTTATTCTACTGTGAGCAAACCCTTTTCTTACATTTGCAGCATATATTTTCCAGTAATGTAATTCCACTAACCATGTATTACTACATTCACATTAGGTCTTAACAGGCTGACAAACTCAAAATCTCAAAGGAAACATACAACAATCATTTTATACTCAACTGCAGCCTACACCAGTGCAGTGGGTAAAAAGGTTAGCAAGTTCATACCATTTTACAGAACATGTAAATAGTAAAATAAAGTGACCAATTGTATTTAATTTGCTTCTGTTTAGCTAGATTCATTTCTCCAATTTATCTCAGGTTAACACTGCGCACATAACTTACACAAAGGTATAAAGAACAAAAAACATTCAGGTTCAAATAGCTAGCCAGATAGACTCCCTCAAATGTATTTAACTGTCAGCTAGCATAACAAAACTATCAAGTGCTAAAGTGATAAGTCATAGCTTTGTGTGCATGTGATCTGCATACCTAGCTGGCGATAAACAAAGTACTGTTGATGTGGTCGCCTGCTAACTAGCAAAGTTTGGCGAATTGACATTTCGCAAAAGACTTTATGCTAAATATTAAAACCAGCAAACAGAAAAATAACAAATGTCAATAGCGAATGTTAGCTAACTGTTATCAAGATACAAGAGACTACAATCACTTTAAATAGCTAGCTAACGTTAGCTAGTTTGATAGCTAGCAAGCTAACATTAGTAACTTTAAGCGGAAATATATTGTGTTATCCAATTTATATAATTTTACCCAAAAGCTACATATTCCATAACATTACTGATATAAGTTTTAAAATAATCAAAACATAAATCTAACTACGAAGACTTTTCCGATGTAGCTAGCTAGCAATGTAACGTCAGATAACGCCCTGGCTAGCGTTAGCTAAGCTAGTTCCCTTAGCTAACCTGGCTAAGCAATCGATATTTGCTATAACAGTTAAACTTACCAACATCCTGGTCAAATGGATTTTGGCCAAATAACGGCATCTTGACTCTTCGACGTGTTTGAAAAAACTATGTACTTCAGTCAACTATCTCAATCCTGTTAATTGTGCAGAATAGTTAATATAACGTTATTTGTCTCATCCATCAAAGTGCGTGCACCTTCGACATTTACTCTTCCGTAAACTTACGTGCCTACAAAATGCCTGAATAAAACTACGATCATTTTGACATATCGATGTGTAGAAAACCAGGTCTTGCGTTCATATCTTTTCTGATCAGCTATCTAGCTATGTGACACGGCATAAAGTCCGAAAACATTAGCTAGCTGCCCATATTTCAGACACCACTGGTATATAAAACAGGCAGAAAGTTAGCCCTCTCAAACTGGTCTCCAAACACTCAACCCTATACTGCCCTCTAGCGTATCAAAGGGGTGTTTGACGTGTAGCCGTTGACGAATATTTTCAAGAAATATTTTTACAACTTCCATTTCTGATTTTTTTTTTATTAGTAGTAGTAATACATATGTTGAAATATGTGTTGTGTGGCATGGTACACAGAGGTTAACGCAATAAGGGTAAATAAGGGTAAATAAGGGTGCTCAGTAGATGGCGCCCTTATTTACCAGGACGGGAAATGTAGCGATAGGACAGAAGGAATCAGCTATTTTGTCAGCTCAGTTATGTCCGCACCTGCCATGGGGACCGCCAAAACTGCTCTTAATGATGGCAGCCACAAGAAGAAGAAGGGTCCGGGAACGCTGGCGACAGCATACCTGGTCATCTACAACGTGGTTATGACAGCCGGGTATGGTCCCACATCTCTGTAGTTTCCTGATCTGCACTGAACTGGCAGCAGCTCTGTGCCTCAGCAGGATGGACGGATAGATCTGTTTCAGACGGATAGATCTGCTTCAGTACAGATAGATCTGCTTCAAGATATATATTGTAATGTTTAGTGCTACTAGCGAACATATGGTAAAAAAATATTTCCAGTTTCATGGTACTTGGAGGCACGTTTGCTTCAGAGGGTTTGTTTTAATTTTTATGACAGCTAGCTCGCTAGCTAGTCAGCTGTCCTAGCTGATTACACTGAAACTCGGACCTCATCCGTGTTAATTGTGTCTTACGTAGATTATTAAGTTACTGTAGCTATCATTTCTGTTATCATTGCTGTTGCTTTACGAACGATCGAGCCGTTTGACCCATGAGGCGCTGCACGTTTTTCTACAGAATCAGTGGAAGTTCAGTGAAAACAGGATTTCTCACTTTTGCGCAACGTCAGGAGTTGAGACCTGACCACAAAGTACAACGTGGTGATGCAATTTGGCAACCTTTTCTCTCAATACAGCCACAGGTTGTAACTAAGAGTTTATAGAGAGTGTGTTACTACAACAAGGAAGTTCGTTTTGACACACGTTCACCCATTTTCCAGACTATTGTCTAATATTTGCCAATGTATCTAAATCATATTACACTTGCTACTGCCATTGCATTGCATTGTGTGATCTCTGGTTACAACCGGAACGTGTATTGTGTTTACAATACCCTAATAAATATTTCAGTGTTATCTGTGAGCTGGGCAACCTTTAGTCATGTGCTTCATCCCCCAGACAGAGCATTCCAGATCTGTGACACTAATACATAGTCCTAAGAGGATAATATCAGCCATTTTGCCTTGGTGCTTTGCTTCAGTCTGTATTGACACTGGCGAGCTGAAAGGCTCTGAGCTCTGGTTCAGAGGAGCTGGCTTTTTAAATATCTCTTTCTACACTGTATGACAAATCTCTGACAAAATTGTGTGGTTTTATATAGTTTCCCCAAACAATTATCTTTTCTTAATGGAATGCATTTAATCGGATGGAGTTAATGGAAGAGCGTGCTTTTTGTACTGTTTTAAGTGAGAAATGTTCTGAAAGCAATTCAGTGCTTCGATGACTTTCTGTGCTCCTGTACTTAGTAAATGCTCACTTACTAAATGCTCGAGGCTCCTCAAAGCTTTTTTCCCCTTGTAGTGAATTATTAGGCTCTGTTGACTAGAAATTGAGTTTTCCTAGTATCATTTACATTTACATTTACATTTACGGCATTTAGCAGACGCCCTTATCCAGAGCGACTTACAAAAAGTGCTTCATTGTTTTACTCAGAACAAAGTCTCTAGCTAGTTAGTTTAGGCTAAAATCAGGAAGAAACTTTAAGCAAAGATATTATTAGATACAGTCAGTATGGACGCCTAGATACACTCAAATATATACTGAAAAAACCCTACTTAAAAGATAAAAGCAAGAAAAGTCATTACAGTCACAAATATTTAATAAATGCTAGTGTAGTAAAATTTAATTTAAGTGCTCTTGAAACAGATGTGTCTTCAGTCTTCGCTTAAAAACAGCAAGAGACTCTGCCATTCGGACACTCAGGGGAAGTTCGTTCCACCACTGAGGTGCCAGAACTGAAAAAAAGTCTGGATGCATGTTTTCCGCGTGTTCTGAGAGATGGTGGGTCAAGCCGAGCTGTGCTTGAAGCTCGAAGAGCTCTGGGTACAGATCGGGATTTGACCATTGCCACCATGTATGGAGGTGCTGGTCCATTCTTAGCCTTGTAGGCCAGCATCAAGGTTTTATATCTGATGCGGGCAGCTACAGGAAGCCAGTGAAGAGAGCGCAGCAGAGGAGTAACATGGCTGAACTTAGGAACATTGAAGACAAGTCGAGCCGCCGAAGTTCTGGATCAGTTGCAAGGGCCTGATGGTACGCATAGGAAGACCAGCCAGGAGTGAGTTGCAGTAGTCAAGTCTTGAAATGACAAGAGACTGAACAAGCACTTGAGTAGCCTCGCTAGACAGAAAAGGTCGAATTCTCCGAATGTTGTAAAGGAGAAATCTGCATGACCGAGTCAGGTTTGCAACATGGGTTGAGAACGATAACTGGTCATCCACAACTACACCAAGGCTTCCAATGTATCACACATTGGATAAGTGTTCTTCTGTAGGTTTCAGGGCATAGTGTTGTATTTTCCTATGCTTAGGAGTGTGCCCTGCTGCACTTTGATTGATTGCATTCCTGGGATCTGCTGGCCTTCATCTTCACAGCCCCACGTGCCCCTGCCACCACTCCACAACCTTTCTGTTTAATCTTCTACATCTCTTTTTTCTCTTTCAGTCACTAATACTTTTCAAACTTCTCTCAGTCTTTTAAGTGTGTGTTTCCATCCGTCGGCACTGTCACATCTGTTACCCTTGCAGTTTCTGCATCTGATCTACTATCATAATGTGTTTATGTAGGTGTACACACACCAAAAAAAACGCAAAGAGGTTGTGGAATGACATACGATGTCTGTGGATTAAAAAAAAGGTCAAATTCATGTTAGATGTAGAAATAAACAAACAAACATACAAAAACCAAATTCTGACCATCTGAAACGCAGGCTAATAGTTTTCTGTCCCTTGCAGGTGGTTGGTCATCGCTGTGGGTCTTGTCCGAGCCTACCTCACCAGGGGCAGCTACCATGGTCTCTACTACTCCATAGAAAAGCCACTGAAGTTTTTCCAGACTGGGGCGCTGCTTGAGGTTCGTGGTGAGCTTTGAGATCACCTTTAGCTGACAACATCCAGGCACACTTGTAAGGCTGTCGGGGGGTCAGACATGTTCCCCTGCCAGTGTGAGGAGGAATTCTTTGGCTCAGGAGTTTCAAAAGTGCTTTCAAAGTGGCGTGCTATTTTTGGATCAGGACTCCAACGTACTTTTGAGAACTCGGCCTCCTTTGTGAAAGCCATCTAAAATGCTGCTACGGTGATAAGACGTTTGCAGTGAGAGTGAGTCTTCGTTAGGACTTGATATATCAGTGGACATCTTTTCCACGCCCACTAACATGCACAAATAGTCTTCTAATTGTCTGACTTATTGAATAATTATGCGAATACTCTTGTATTGTATTGATTGTATGTTTGTTTCTTGGTTTTTATTAACATGTGTGCCTAGTTATGTTAACCAGTTTTTGTTCTTTCTCCACAGATATTGCATTGTGCTGTGGGTAAGTGTCTTCCTGTTCTCATAGCATTCTTTCCCAAGCATCTCTATACAAAGACACATTAGTGCACCAGTATGTTGTACACACAGTATTATGTACAAGTATGGACCCTGTTGGGTTGCTCCTCCTGACCAGCCAGTAGCAGTGTGGGAATGTTGACATCGTTGGGCAGTGTGTCCATTGCCACTGTGTAGTGTTTTTGCAGAGCCTCTAGGTTTGAGGGTCTTTGTTGCCTTCAAAGTCATGCACACGGTCTCTCTCTGCACCTCTGTAGGAATCGTGCCCTCCTCTGTGGTCCTGACCGGATTTCAGGTGATGTCACGTGTTTTCCTCACGTGGGCTGTGACCCACAGTGTTAGAGAAGTAAGTGTGTTTCTTATTACTAGCTCATAAGTCATTTTCATTTTTAACTGAGGCTCAGGTTTTCTTTGCTCACCCCAGAAAAAGACATCTGTGCTGAAACTATAAGGACTGTAAGTGCTTTTCGGTCTTAAATAAATCTGCCTGAACTCAAAATGACCAATAATACCTTGTGTCTTTGGATGCCTTGGACTCTGATGCCCATATTTGCCTGTTCGTGTTGTCTGTGTTACTAAAATAAAAATGTTTTAATGTGTGTAGAGCCAGTATTGTTTACACTGGCTCATCTCTAGCTGCTTGGACTGGCTATGGGGTTTGGGGCTGACTGCCTTTGGGGTCGACAGCCTCAGACGTTGTCTCTGACTCTCAGATGTGTTTGTTTATCTAAACGCAGTGAGACCAGTAGCAAACATGTAGCTGCATGTTTTGGCTTAACCTCGTGGATCGCTGGTGGGGGCTAGACTGACCCGCCTCTCACGTGTGTCCAACCCTCAGATCTCTGCCCTCTGTCTCCAGGTCCAGAGTGAAGACAGCGTGCTTCTGTTTGTGGTGGCGTGGACCGTCACAGAGATCATCCGATACTCATTCTACACATTCAGCTTGCTGAACCACCTCCCTTACCTTATTAAATGGGCCAGGTAAAGGCCTTTTCATTAACACCCCTATTCATTACACATTGTTCTGCATTGCGCTCTTAATTTACAAGAACGAGACTACTGGATGCAAAGCCTGATGGACAGAGCATCGTTAAGGTCTCTGTTGGGGGTCTCAGTATCTGGAAGCAGAGTTCTGTTACTGCAGCAACAAAGGGTTTGGAAGGGTCATGTTCTGTTACACATCTGGGCCATGTTCTGTTACGCATCTGGGCCATGTTCTATTACGCATCTGGGCCATGTTCTGTTACACATCTGAGCCATGTTCTGTTACACAACTGGGCCATGTTCTGTTACACATCTGGGCCATGTTCTATTACGCATCTGGGCCATGTTCTGTTACACATCTGAGCCATGTTCTGTTACACAACTGGGCCATGTTCTATTACGCATCTGGGCCATGTTCTGTTACACAACTGGGCCATGTTCTATTACGCATCTGAGCCATGTTCTGTTACACATCTGGGCCATGCATCTGGGCCATGTTCTGTTACACATCTGGGCCATGTTCTATTATGCATCTGGGCCATGTTCTGTTACACATCTGAGCCATGTTCTGTTACACAACTGGGCCATGTTCTGTTACACATCTGGGCCATGCTCTGAGTTAATTGGTTATTTTTTTGTGTGTTGGCATTGAATTGATTGTGCGTAATGTAAAATGTGACTGCAGATACACATTTTTTATCGTGCTGTACCCCATGGGAGTGACCGGAGAACTTCTGACCATCTACGCTGCACTGCCTTATGTTCAGAAGACGGGCCTCTATTCAATCACCCTCCCCAACAAGTATAACTTCTCCTTCGACTACCACACCTTCCTCATCCTCACCATGGTCTCCTACATCCCTTGTAAGTGTCTTTATTTTTTAATCTGGTGTACAAAACGCTCCATCTGAAATCCACGTTGTCATTTCAGCCGTTTGGCTTCTCCGTGACGTGCGGTGTCTTGCATCCGTGTAAGTTGCGATGTGGCACGCGCTCCCGATGGCGGCGGCGGTGTGGGGATGACTGTGGTGCTGATGAGAGTGTTTCTGCGTCCTGCAGTGGGGGTGACTGTGGTGCTGATGAGTGTGTTTCTGCGTTCTGCAGTGTTCCCCCAGCTGTACTTCCACATGCTGCGGCAGAGGAAGAAGGTCCTGGGTCACGTGGAGGAGTACAGCAAGGTGGAGTAAAGGAGCAGCCACCCGCTCCATCCTAAAGCAGTCTGGTCAAGAAGGGCAAGTGGAGGGGGACCTTTCAGATCCAAACATAAAGTATGCTTGTTGATACACGGAGCCCAACTTTTTTTCAAAAAAAAAAAAAAAAAAAAAAAAAAAAAAAGTGAGAAAGGAAAAAGACAACGCCATGACGATGATCTATAACACTGTTGGCTTGGAAATTGACATTGTGTGTGTGTTGTTGTTTTTTTTTAAAAGATACTGATCATTTGATAACAATGACTCAAGAGGTGAACACAATTATTCATGCTAATACAATGCTCATTAAGTGAAATTACTTTTAACGAGTCTAAATTGCTTTTTAACGAGTGAGGTACAGGGCTTTTGCCTTTTAAAGTATTAAAGGGGAATTTCAAACCTTTAAACACCCGATGAGGAGACTGAACCTTCCCCGTGTGCTGCGCTGCGTTGCGTGGACATGGAGGTATTGGTGGCAGTTGTGGTCTTGCAGATTCAGGGGGATTGGACAGGCATTTGTGCCTGATCCAAATTCACGTTCATGTTCTTTTTTCACGTCTCTTCGTCTGTCGTGTGAACACATTCCTTTGCTTGACATTCTGTAGCTGCAAAACTGAAGTACAAAAATGATCTGAATCATGTGCGTCCCTCACCGATTGGCCTAGGACTCGTATGCTCGGTATACTCGGAGTCCTCATCCATAACCTCTAATGAGAATCATGTGAATGTTAACGAGAAGTGTCACCAGTAGCCATTTTGTTTAATATTGAACGTGGGGTGTTGGTTTGTAGCTGTGTGTTTTGGCTCATGGCATCTCTTTAGCCAAACTGGTTGTACAGGAGTCCCATTGATGTGACCCTATGTGGGTTTTTTTCTTTTCTTCTTCTAACTCCTAATCAAGCTATTACTACTAATGAAATCCTGACATGTAAAGAGCTGCCCAGAGTCCTGTTTGCAGGCTGATATTCTTGGGCTGTTTCCCGAAGTGTCTGATTGAAACGAGGCAGCCTGGAGAGCCGGAGGGGCACGCGCCAGCAGGAAGCTAGCTCAGGCTATGGCTCCAGGGCCAATTGGATTAGACTGCCTCCAGTCATGAATCTCCAATGAACGTAACCTAATAATGGGCTGAACTGGCCTGGAGGCAGGAGTTGCTCAGCACTTCGTGGTCCCTCTGCCCTCGTTGTCGGCACCAAAGAGCCAAGTGAACTGAAGCCTCCAGGAAGGACCGATATACCGTGGGCTGGCCTTTTCCCACTATTTGGGTTCAAACGTTGGTTGCAGAGGTTGTAGCGTAGAAACACGGCGGTGGTAAGTAGAAGCCCCTCCTCCATTTCCACCAGTAAAAGTGTGAGGGGGGGGGGGGGGGTCGTCATGCCAACATATCGGAAACAGCCATTTTACTTGGAAGAGTCTGGTCGTTGTGTGTCACATTATGACAAATGTGAATTCGATTATTGTAGGAGATTGGGATCTTAATCGTCCGGATTGGGTGGCAGCGAAATGGCACCTGCTCACTTCTGTGCGGTGTTATCTGGAGTTTCACTGGAAGAAATGCTGACCTCATTTAACCCTCCTGCACTGTTGCATCGTGCATTTGAGTTTGGACACATCTAGGCTTTTTTGGAATGTGCGTCTGGAGTGCACCTTTGTTTAAACCTGCATGAGAGGTGTAATTACAGCATCACCTGAAGTGGTGTAACACCTAGGTGAATGCATTACAAGCATGACCCTTAAATGCTACAAGGGACTGTTGAGCTTTGGAGACAAAGGACTTGCATGGGACCACAAGACTTTGTATGATTAGTAAAACAGTTATATATTTACAATAAACTAATAATGTGGAAAATAATTGTGGTGATTTTCCTTCCTGTGAGGAATGTGTCTGATCCACAAAACAGTGAAATGTTAACCTTTCAATGAAAGTGCAGTAGTCAGCATTTCCTTCCTTATGTGATGTGTCTTTTAAATATAAATGTCCTCACTGTTTTCCATACCATCATATTTCTTGAAAAAAAAACAACTTGAAGTGGATTTACTTTTGTTTTCATGTTAGTTTTTTTCCAAATACACAATTGTCAGGTCTATGTATGTAAAAGAAGACTTTTTTCTAGCTTTCAATTAATGTGGTATCGGAAGTTCATCTGTGGTCCACATGATGGCAGTAGAGAGCTTCGCTATGATAGTATGGCTCTCATTCTGCCCTTTGAGGAAACTCTTGGCAGTGTGTTCCCCTTATATTATGAGTGGTTCAGTACGAGACCTTCCTGTTTTATCATTTAATATTATATATCTTCAGTCAGGTGAGATGATTGTACATTTCATCCTGTACAGTGCAAGCACCTAGATGGGTGTCCACATTTTCTCTTCCTCTCTGTTGTTTGAGATCTCAGCAGATTTAAGGGTGATTCCTCCTAACGACTTATGTGTTTCTTTAGTTCTCAGCAGATGTAAGTCCATTGTCAGCTTTCCGTGTGTGTGTGTGTGTGTGTGTGAGAGAGAGAGAGAGAGAGAGAGCATGGGACCTGAGAGAGTAATTTTAAAGGCTCTTTTTATGGATGATAAAAAAAATTGAAAAAGACTCATTGGAAATTGAAAGGTCAGTTTACAGTGTCAGGATGCATTAATGTATTGTGGTTCTTATCGAGAGCAAAGAAAAGAATGTTTGCTTTCTAACAGTATGTGTATAGTACTTTCCCCACATTTATGTGTCGCTGACAATCATTTAATCATTGGTAAACACATTTTCACGCAAAACGCTGGGAGCAATGCTAATTTAAAAAAAATGGAGAACACAAAGTTGCACACATTACGTGATAAACAATTAGCTACTTGTTTTCAAATGAATCGCCTGTGTTTGAATGAGCTAAATTCTTCTGATTTTGTATTACTGAGAAGGTCACACGCTTCGTTTTCGTCATAACTCAACCTCTCGCTCCAGATGCATGTGTGGAACCATCCCCCTTATACAAATGGACAGAGAGTGTAGAGTCAGTTTTTTCTTGTGACACGCACGTTATCCAATTGGAGGGCAAAGTCAAAAGTAATTTTATCACGCACCCAATAGGATTGGTCGGAAGGCGGGCCTTGAAAATCATACTTGGTTGAATGGCGATACAAAGACTACTAGCACAGAAACGGGTGATGCGTAATCAATAGTGTTCATCTGCCTCGTGAATCTGCATGGGAAAAGCTATAAAGCTCACTCAGTGAACACGGCAACAGCGATTCCAGTGCTGGACTCATTCGACGTATGTGCTGGATGAGAAACTGTCACATCAGTTGCGTTGTCGGCATGGATGAAATCTGTCCACCACGGGAGACGGTGAACGGACAGCTGTGAGGTCATGACAGCAGTTTAAGGATTCTTATCTTATAATGAAGGAATATACGGGATCTCGGTTTGTGAGTGCCACCCTACGGAATCTTCTGCTTGAACAATGAACGTGATTGGGTCGTGATTATTTCGAACATGAGGGTATTTTGCACATAACCATCTCGTGGGCAGCTACCACACGCACAGGTGAACAGCTCGCTTGGATCAATTAACCAATGGATCACTGCGGACTGCACAATGGAGTCATTTTGTGCACTTTTTTCAGATCACCGGCATGCTCAGTTCGGGCGCTTAGGTTCTTGTTTGGTCCACATGTCGGACGAAGGCGTTTAGGGAATATGATGGAAGCGCGGTCAGTTCTGGCTGGTTTGCTGTGAAAATGACAGACTGCGCAATTACTGTTTTACAGCAAATGATCTAGTCAAGAGGTAAAATGATGAATACCGGTAACGCATATGGAGCATATTCCCTGTACAGATGGGATACTTCCCGTGATGCTTTGGTTGCCCAGGGTTACGTCCCCATGGGTTATATATTGTATGTTTAATTATTTTAAGTGGTCTCTGAAGTATTTTGAGTCAAATTTTATTTTAAAGGTTTAAGTCTTCAGAGGGTTTTCTTGTATGAATTAGCACCTTGGTTTTTTTTACCGCTTCCATCAATGGCTGAGTTAACACAAAAATGAAAACTGTATTTCCAGTACTTGTTTTCAGGTCGCATTTATTTAAAAAAACCGCGTTGTAATTGATTACATAAACATGACTGGACTAATTCCTTTGGGTTTGAAACAACCTGACCAAAATATGATTACTCTACATGGGCTTCATGTCGTAACCAAATCACAAAATGCTTACAGAATTGGGGTGTTGTTTGTGAAAACAGCTTAATCCTGAACACAACGATTGTAAGCATTTTCTTTTTGACTCTACTGAGGGTTTAGCCTGTGAAAACCTTTTTGAAACTGATAGATCATGTCCAGATCTAACAGTGTGAGTCCACCCGGCGTTGGTGGTTTGGGGCTGAGGGGAGGGACGGAGCACAAATCTGCTTGGGGCGAGTCCGAGTCCGTAGCTAACGGATGTCCATACTCCGCCAGATCCTCGAGCAAAAAACTCACACGGTCGAACAGTCGATGGAGAGAGGAGGATGATTTCGACCGTCAACCGGGACGAGCCACAACAACTGTTAGTAGGGTCAGTTTCAGGTCCAAGTCTGCGTGGCAAGAACATGGAGAGGAGAGTCGAAACAATAACCGATCGTCCCCAAGGTACGCTGATGGGGAAGTGAGACCCAAGTCTGTGGAGTTGGGTTTGGAAGACAGAAGAGTCAGATCCAAGCCCGAGGAAGAGCTCGTGCCAGAAGTTCACTTTTCCATGGTCGCGTGCTGCAGCAGCGTGATGCGGATTTTCAGATCCAAGAAATTCCAGTCGGAGAAGTTGGAGAGACTATACCAGCGTTACTTTTTCCGACTCAATCAGAGCAGTTTGACCATGCTGATGGCTGTTCTAGTGCTCGTATGGGCAGTAATGCTGGGATTCCATTGCGCCGGAGGGACATACAATGTCACATATGTGGTAGTTTTTTCAATGGCTATCTTGCTCATTCTTATACTTATGGTCGTGTGCAACCGAAACGGGTTCCATCAGGACCACATGTGGATCGTCTGTTACGTAGTGATCCTGCTGGTGCTTGTGATACAGGTGATAGGTGTGCTGCTCGTGCAGCCGCGAAGTGCCTCGGAAGGCATCTGGTGGACAGTGTTTTTCATTCATGTCATCTACACACTTTTGCCAGTCAGGATGCGCGCGGCAGTGTTCACTGGAGTTATACTGTCGGCCATACACGTGCTGATCTCTTGGAAATTAAACGAAATGGACGCATTTCTGTGGAAACAGGTGAGTTTCTCCGTACGAGCCAATCAGCCGTCGAATGTGATTTAGTTGGCGTTTTCTATAAACAAATGACTACCAACACCCGGTATACGCTGTTATAAAATAGGTGCGGTTTCTCTTATTTTGCACCGGTGTTAAATTTACCCGTGTTCAATGCCAAACCTTAAATCTGACTCTTGTCATTTGAAATTTGATCAACTCGATCATTTGAGCTGAGAACAGTGAGCTGGGTAATTTAGTATGTTCTTTACATTAATGTTTTTGTTGGTCTATGCATAAAGGTGTTCCTTTATTTAACCCTCTAAAATCACTATAGGATTGCCAGTGTCAGCACACACTCAGCAGCTTATATCCACATGGAAGTGTATCTGACGTGCCAGACGTAATGTGCTCTAGCAAGGAAGGCACTTTTTACTGTAGTTCTTTCTGTAGCTTTCTGATATTTTACTTGGAATGCTGAATCACTTTTTTCTGCTGCTTATGAATTCTTGTTAGATATTACTGATAAGCCTTCAGCCTTTTTAGGGGTTACTCTCCGGGTACTTGTAGAGCGTGTTTCGTGCCTGTTGCTGTTTAACGAGTCACAACCGCGCGACACGAAACCACCTACATTTTGTTAATTCTAAAGCGAATACATTTACGATGTCCTTTATTGGATGAATCATCTCGTCTCACTTGCAGGGGCTGCTGGTATTTTTGTATGCTTCCTTTTAACAGTGATTGCAGGGAAGAAATATGTAGAAGTGTAAGGACTGTAATCAGTCGATGATTGGAAGTGCGCAGACGTAAAGCGGACGTTCTGTAGGTTTGAAAGCCTGATATATCCTGCACAGCCCCAGTATTCTTCGTGTACTTTGAAGATCCGTTATTATATTATTCATACATGTCTTTGGTATGAGAGCGCATCATGTCTTCTGCAGGCCTGTCTTTGCAGGCTAGTTTTTTTGGGTTAGTATATGTTGATACTCGTTTGTTTGTTTGTTTGTTTTTTTTAGTATTCCTGACACGATTACCAAATATTCTTGTAGCACCACATGGCACTAAGTGGAAACATGCCCAGTCTTGCATTGGAGACACCCTGCTAATGAACTGGAGATGAGGGACAGTCACGGGGCTGATCAGTCTCTCCGTGTCTGGATGTTGGAGGCGAGGAGAAGGGGTGGCGGCACATTTACATTACATTTACATTTACGGCATTTCGCAGACGCTCTTATCCAGAGCGACTTACAAAAGTACTATGTGTTCAGTCAGAATATGCATCTCTATCTAGTATAAACAGGTTTAAGTCCAAACTACTTGAGGTCAAGCACTGCCATAAACCGTTGCTAGTGCTGATGCCTAGAAAGAAGACAACAAAATATAAGATTAGACAATACCTATCAAGACTGAAATACCTACAAGACTACATGCAGTATAGTGCAATACTTAGCAAGTGTTCCTAAAGATAAAGTGCAATTACGCTTTATACCAATGCTTCAGTTGATTTGTGCTTATAAGTGCTTTACAAAGAGATGGGTCTTCAGGCTGCGTTTGAAAACCGCGAGAGAGTTCGCTGTTCGGACAGCCAGTGGAAGTTTGTTCCACCATCTGGGTGCCAGGACAGAGAAGCATCTTGTCGCGTGTCTTCCTTGAATCTTGAGGGATGGCGGGTCAAGTCGAGCCGTGCCTTGAAGCGCCGAAGGGCTCGAGGTGCGGATCGACTTTTGACCATTTCCATAAGGTATGGAGGAGCTGGTCCATTTTTGGCTTTGTAGGCAAGCATCAGAATTTTAAACTGAATGCGAGCAGCCACAGGAAGCCAGTGAAGGGAGCGCAGCAGTGGAGTGACATGAGTGAACTTGGGTAGATTGAAGACAAGCCTTGCTGCTGCATTCTGGATCAGTTGCAAGGGCCTGATGGCCTGCAGAGGAAGACCAGCCAGGAGTGAGTTGCAGTAGTCGAGCCTTGAAATGACAAGAGACTGGACAAGCACCTGGGAGGCCTCCTGAGAAAGGAAGGGTCGGATACGTCGGATGTTGTAGAGAAAATATCTGCATGACCGAGTCAGGTTCGTAATATGAATGTGGCACCTAGCCACATTTTAGCTGAAGAGCTTGGAAGGAAACACAGCTTTGGTCGAAGCATGTGAGCGTGAAGAAGAGCAGGCCATTATCAGTTCCGTTTGGGCAACATCTCTTAGCTTTTTGTTACTCTGTCCAGTTCGGGATATTTAACTCTTTTGCGCTGTGTCTTGCACCCACTTTAAGGCCTTTCATTATTCCCCCGTGTATGAGGAGGACAGTGAGTCGTGTTCCTTCAAGCGCTACCTTACAGATGAGCACTGACTGCACAAGTATGGAGTGTCTCGTGATTGCTCCTCTGTCTCCATTGTAAGTGTGGTTAACGGTGGACAAGGGGTGAGTGCGCCGCTGGGTGGAGACGGCACGGCGTCCTCACCTCAGCGGAACGTCCAGAGAGGTGGACGGCGTCCTGCCTGGCGCACCTCCAGCTGTAGCGAGCTGTCCGGCGGCAGTGGTAATCGAATCGCCCCGCACACTGCGACGTGCAGGCTTGCCAGAATTCAAAACAGATGACCCTCCCTGAAGGGCCTGCTATTAATTCTCTTTGGAGGTTCAGAGTTGCGTGGAGGCATGGGGCCTCCTCCGTGTCTGGATCCAAGCGCATGGTTCTCAGATCAGCTTCGTTAACAAAACAGCGGCCTGGGAATCGTCGAAGATCAGCCGATCGATCCCAACAACCGCTGTTAAGACTCGCTTTCATCTCTGTATGATGTTTGCACCGAGAATGATTTTGGTCTGGACCATTTGGCTTTTGTGATGAACTTGTAACCATGATAAATCTAACCAAGCAGGAAACCAATCCCAGTTCTATCAATATGTTGCTTCTTGATAATTTTATGATTTTTTAACTCCAGTGTAAACATAAGGGTCATTTACCACACCACCTCTACCTTGTCCCAAATGAACACACACCTGAGCTTGTGCTTCCTGTATCTTAGCAACCAAAGGCTTTCAGCGTAACACCTCCCAGAAGCACTTAGATCCATCCTGTTAGACCGGCGTCTTTTCATCTCTTAACCCTCCAGTGAGCACGCCGCTGCTCCAGTCCAGCTGCAGATTGAGATAATTAAGACACAACTGTCTCTGGTTCCCTCTCATCCCTCCACACTCTCCCCAGTTGTCACACATGTGTTATTTGTCGTTGTCGTTCACTTTTCAATCAGTACTAAGTGTATATGCTGCATGCTGATGTCTGAGATTCATCATTTCACTAGGAAATGGGTCCTGGCCAAAAGGTCACAGTGCAAGACGCTTCTGTGTTAAGCCTCTGATAAATGTGGAGTGGAACGGGTGGGGGTGGGGGTGGGGGGTGCAGTATGTACCACATGCTTTCTACCATTTCATCACCTCGCATGCCCATTTCTGGCCCTCTGAAACACCCACACCAAACACTGCAGCACATCAGGAGGATGCCGTGTCACACCTGTGTGTGATTGCTGTCTTGGTAGCAGTTGTTTCAGATTCGAATTGTGTGTCAGGTTACCATTACTGGCACATTTCTCCGTTTAGTTCCCTGTTATGTTAAGAAAACATCTCCATGTCTCTTTGTGTGAATATACATCAATATTGACACAAACCGATCTTGTCAATATTTGGCCACATCCTTCCCCTTGTCTCTGTTTGAAGTCCTGCCTCTTAACATGATAAGAGCATAATATGTTTGCTTGTTATGTTTGTGAGTTAGAATTACTGTAGAAACTCAGGCGTGCATCCGTGAAGGCAACACGTACCTGTCATTTCTGGGGTTTTCCGGGTTTCCTCTTCATGTTCTGCCTGCAGCACCTTTACTCCAATTTAAAGTGCTTGTTAACTCCAATTCATGGGACCTCTTGTGTTGATCATTTCTGCATGATCTGATCCACCTGGTTGAGCTTCTCTGCAACATGAGTAGTGCAGGAAGAACTGGCAGTCCGACACGACATGGCTGCTATTCCACATTCGGTGATATTGAGAATGTTGCTCATCTTAGAGAGTACAGCAATTCATGTTATTGTTTAGGCAGAAGGACAAAGGATGTGTTTTTTTTTTTTGTTTTTTTTTTTTGGGGGGGGGTCGCTGATTGGTCCCTGATTGGTCCCTGATTGGTCATGGCATTTGGCTTGGTCACCTGCTCTGCCAAAGTGCACAGGACAGGCTTGTATTAGCCTGTAATCGTAACATAAAGATGGCCGCTCAGAATCGTGCGCTGGTTTCCACGAGTGTAGCTGCTTCTGCTTTTACACTCTGCATTAAGTCACATGAGTGTCTAAATGGCACATGATTCATTATTATTGCTGTAATTGGTTAGCTGTTGTAGCCCCATATTCACACATCTTTATGTGACTTTTTTATGCCTCAGCAAAATCTCAGTGGTTTGAGGTTCTTAAGGCCAAGTGTAAAAGTAAGAGGGGCCATCGTATTGGATTTTCATTTTTTTTTTTTGCCAACCAAAATGTATAATCTGATTACTGCAAGACTAATTCTGTTGTGTAGAAAGTTTGCACTGAACGGGACACTGTTCCTATTTTTTGTTTCAGTAGCTAACTTGGAAATGAGGACATTAGGATCCGTGGAGAGGAACGTAAAACTTACTGAGGAGAATTATTTTTCTCAGTTCAGGGTGCTAGCAATTTCCCACCTACAACTCCTTGCCACTTTTGTACTGTGTGGTGGTCTGTCTACCCCAACCTGATGTGCATTACATGTACGGTCATTTATAAATGCCATTGGACATGATAAAACCCCACAGTGCTTTGCTTTGAGTATCCAATCTGTCACTTCCAAGGCAATAAAGCGTAATGAAGGCACAAGCATGTATGCATTCTGGCCCAGTCTCAGGTGATGGTCCCATAGGCATCTTCTTGTTGTGTCAGTTCTACAGATGAGAGGTCCATATAAGGCTTTATAGCAGGCTCTGTAACCATCAGGTATGTACTAGAGTATTACAGATACTTCACAAAAGAGGTTTTAGTTTGAACAGGGCAGAAACAATAGAACAAACGGGTGTGCCTGCGTGTGTGTGAGTCTCTGTCAGGATTTACATGTGTGCATGTGTACAGTACTGTCGCTCCTGCCTTCCCAGTAAATGAAACCGTTTCCTGTTCAGTGATGCGGATTCAAATCCAAGAGGGCCTTTCGTTTTTGCAATTTCGGATCTTTTCTTGATGTTAAATCTTAACTATGTTGGATATTTTGATAAACAATTCTTAAAATATGAAATATATCTTGCTAGCATTCTCTGAGTGGCATGTTTAGATGCCCCTGTCCAGCAGGTCGCCAGTCTTTTGGCCTGCAATAAGGATGTCATTGCCTAGACAGAGACATACAGGCACCGTGAACTTCATGTTGCTGGTGTCAAATTCAGATCCTTCCATCACCATGAGGCAAAAGGAGCCTTGGCCCTTGACCTGTCCAAGCATGCCATCATGCCATGGTTAAAGGAGAGTGCTTTTTTTCTTTTTAAACCATTTCAACATGCTAGAAATGTTAATCTGCCTGATTTACACCACATGACACAGTCACATTACATATGACCTGCTGGAATGTACAGTTTGTGTGAAGAAGGGACGTGTAATAAAGAAACAGCTCTGTGTGGCGATATTGTGTTGGGCATAAAATGCGTTATACAATTACAAAGTTTATGGTTACTACAAAATTGAAAAGTATTGGGCCACTGGAAAAATCCAAGATCCTGACGTTGGAGGTGTAGAAGTTCCACGTCTCCTGGCAGTAGCAAGCTTTCTAAAGAATGCTATAAAACTGGTTGCTCACCCACATAAGCGATGCTGCTGTTTTGCAACCACCCGCGTCTGTGAGCAATTGGCGCGTTCAGCTTTTCACTGGGCTCTGGCTAGCACTTGCGCAGTGCCCGCCGGGGTCACGACCCCGTTTCGATCTCGCAAGCCCTGCAGGAGTTGGGGAAAGAAAAAGAGGTCCTTTCCTGAACGCCCCACTGTGAGCCATTATCGCAGACATCAGATAGATGCCTTGTCTGTTGGACTTTTGTGAGAGGCTGTGACTGCTGTTCGACTCGTACGGTTCCTCCTTCAGAAAGGCCTGGCTCGCTCTCGTCCACAGCTCCTGTCGTTAACACGTAATGGGCTCTTTTGATACTTTGCTGCCTTTGGTCTACATGTTTTGTTTTGGTTTTTTTCCCTCCCTCCTGGCCCTGCAGCATGTGATGTGCTGTCTAGATGACGGTAGCAACCCCAATCTGCTTCCATCCTGACGTTGCTATATACGGGACAGCTGTCGTTGCTGAAGCTTCTTAACACCACCGAGAATTTTCTGTATGTTTAGACTTCTCCTTATTTTAAGATAGTGTACCAGGCATACAGAGCTTTAGAAACATTAGTTTCTAGACATATTTTAGGCATATTTTAAGAGTTTCGTGTATCCTCATGTTGGCTCAGTGGACTTTATTTATTCAATATATCTCATTTTGCTATATTGAAAGTCACGTAGATAGGCGTAAGTTCTTTTGTTCTGCTACAGGCAACTTAAAACCAAGGGCACCTCCTCATTAGGATACCCCCGTGGGCTACAAAATGTCTCAGTGCAGAAGTTACTAGATTTCGTCTATATTTGGGATTCCTATGGTCACCTGTATGTTACAGGTACCGTTATCGGTATCGTAGTATCTGACACGAGGTTGGCGGTGTGGCGGGTCAGGAGATGTGACGCTGCCTGGGCCCCTGAGGTCCGACAGCAGCCTCGCGCATGTCCACGAGTGCGTCTCTGGCCGAGCAGGGAGCTGTCCGATATCTCGCTGCGCTGGGCGCGGGCTGCTAATGAGCCGCGGACGTGCCAGCACATCTTTGCCATGTGGTGATTCCAGGACGTTAACAGCTTTTTTCCTCCAGTCCTGCCAGTGTCCTGCTGTTTACACGGATCTGCACACATTCTGCAGGCGTTCGAGGGCCACCGTTGCAGCCGAAGCCAGACCTGCTTTTGCTGCCCTCAGTTCAGTCTTCTAAGAATTCGTATGAGATGATACCTTTAGGCATGGCTTAATGTTTTCATATTCTACGAGATATTCGACTGGTCCACAGAGCAGAGTGAAGTTTCAGTGAGGTGCCACAAATTTTCCATTTTGGACGTTAGATCCATGTCATATCCTCTTTCACATGTCTTGGGGGTTGTGCTGAATTGGATTCCTACCACTGGAATGTTTTGACAAGATTTCTTTCTTTCTGTTATAAATTTTTTCAACGTCTCAGGTTCATTTTCAGAGACACCTTCGTGTGTGTGCACTGCTGGTTATATAGCAGGGCGTGGGAACACTCTCGGCATTTGAGGTTGAGCGGCATTTAATAAAATATCATCTCTCCCAGTGTTTGAGGTTGAGCAGTGTTTAATAAAACATCATCAATGTGCTGTAGTGGCTTGATTGGATGAAAACAGGACGTGATGTTTTAGTGAAATGTTGGATCAGTGTATTGAGAGGGACATGGAGGCGTGATGGGGTCAGTGGTGAGCATGGTCCTGTCAGGGGGTCAGTGTTGAGCACATGGTCCTGTCAGGGGGTCAGTGGTGAGCACATGGTCCTGTCAGGGGGTCAGTGGTGAGCATGGTCCTGTCGGTGAGCCGGAGTCTAGTAGCTGTTCATATTTCATCTTCAGCTGTGGAGGGAAGACGGGTGCTGTGCAGGAAGTGAAGTCGTGCTAATTCCGTTCCTTCCCAGAATAGATTTGCCAAAGTCGATATTTATACCAACTAGTGTAAATAAGAGTATGAAGTCTGACTGTTAAAACAGCCAGTGTGTATGTAATGTGTGAATCATTAACAAAATTTGGTGAATTGTATAGGGTAGGTTTGGATCACACGAGTCCACGATTTTGTTTAATTTTGTTTAGAAACGACTCTTATGTAATCAGTTCCTGAAATTTTATAAAATGTATCTAATAAAGTAGATCAAGTTTTACACAGCATCACTTTTTACTCATAGAATATGCTTGTGTATGTGCACAGACAAATTCATGAATAAACGTCTACATGGTATGCATGAAAGAGTCTCCTGATCAAATGTTGACAGACTGTCAGGTAAGATTTGTCTAGTCAAAGTCATTTCTGGAAATCTTTCTTTTCCTCTACCCAGTTTGAAACATGATTCCACGAGCAGCTAGAGATTGGGTGAAGACTTCAGACAAAATGACTCATCAGCGCAAAGTTTTCTAATATTGTTCTTTTGGTTGTACACCTCTCTCTGGATGGAACTGTAATTGATTTGTTTTTTGTTTTAGTTTAGTTAGTCTGCTGGGCATTGATCTCATGAAAGTTATTAATTTGACACCTCCCAACCCTGACAAGCCTGGACCTGTTTCTCAGTTTTCACCTTATTCAGTCCTTGATGTGGACACAGCCTAAATCTGTGTGATTATGCGTTCAGCTGTAATATTGAAGTGCTGCTCCGGACGACGGCTCTGTGTTCCTCCTGTGCCTGCGTGTTGTCTACTCCCGTATTTCCCACACTCCGCTTCACGTCTCTAGAGGCACTGCGACTGTTTTTTTTTACCATATCTCACGGCCAGATGGGGGTAAAAATACTCTTTTAACTCTGTCTTCTATTTCCTGTTGGGACATTTGGGTTAAAGCGCCAGCAGTCACTCCTCTTGACCCCAAATCGTCTTTTCTGAACAAATGGGAGATATTGTTGCTGCAGGATTATGTCTGGGTGGTTTGGGAACTGTACGTGTCCCGGCTGGTGAGATTTCTCGTCGTAATGACATCATCTCTCAACGACCCTTTGTAGGGACCGTGTGGTATGAACCCCTGCATGTTACCATATCAGGGCTGTGATGGTGATCGTTGGGATGCGAGCGTCTCCCTGCTCGTGAGATCGCCTGGCTGCCCGAGCACTGGTCCCCTGCTCCCTCGCCAGTGACAGACTCACCAGTCGCTCAAGTTAACTGGGAGTTGAAAGCCGTCCAAAGCCTTGAAGTGTTGCAGACTGTATTTCCAAGGTTTGGGAGGTTTGAATTTCAGACTTTGTGATTAAAAATCATGACTTCCAATGATTCAGGTCAAACATTTATGCCCAGAAATACAGAAATACTCCCAACACGAAGTATATTCTGTATTTTCATTTGCAAGTAAAAAAAAAAAAAAAAGATTGAAAACTTGGAATCTATTGACAATAAAAATATTGGTTAGATGTGCCACTATTACACCTGCTGGAACAACAGTTTTGATTTGATTTAATGTGGTTGTAGTTCACTGATATGTTATTCTGAGTGACCTTTCTGTGAGCATAGTAGTGTATGTCATTTTAATGTCATTAGTGGGCCATAGAACATAGTAGAAATGCATAATTCAGAGTAACATGTCATGTGCTCAGTAAATTGGGGTCAGAAAAAGCATAAAACATTGAACAGTTTCCCTGCCGTCTTTCTGCACTTGCTAGGTTCTCTCCCCATAGCCACGGGCGGTCTGCCAGACCCGGTGTCCTTCCTGAAGCTGCTTTCACTCCACTTCTCCCACCTCCACAGGTCATTTGCCTGTCCCGAATGAGCCATCTCTCGTATGCACGTGCGCTGCGTCCGCTACCTGTGCCTCAGAGCGTGCCGCCTCACGTGAACATGCGGCATGGGCGATGCCGTGCGCTCGTGTCCCAGGACGCGTGTGCTGACAGCAGGGTGCCTACCGTGGCTTCACGTGACACAAACAACACCAGGCACGCACGCCAGGGCCCTGGCTGGAAGCCGCGATGGCAGAAGTCGCATGCGTGCGAAGGCAGATCTCTCCCGAGCCCGGGCGGGACGTGGGTGTGGCATTAGTGAGAGTGTGGCGTTGCCGTGACAGCCTCCAGTCTCTGTGTTTGTTTGGTGAGATCATGACATTTGCATATCAGACCAGGTTATATTACTTCTGATTCTTGTGCTTGGATGAAAGAATCGCAAGATCTTTGATTGTTACGTGAATGCGGAGAGATGCGAGACGCGCGAGAGATGTGCGAGATGGCCCATGCACTCACCCAGTGGAGGGCTGCCCGTTTCACGTTTGATTGATTTGATTGGTTGGGGCGATCAATTCGGGAAGGGGAGGGGGCGGGGTAGGTGTAGCAGTGCAATATTACGCAAAGCCTCCTCTTCAGCGCCAGCGTGACGTGGTCAGGGACATGGGCTGACGTTAGTGACTTGGCAAATCGACACCATTCCAGCAGCTTCAGGCTCAGCTTCCTTTTTTTTCCATCTCCTTTGAAGGTGTCAAAGAGAACGTTTTAGATTTGTACCTAATGTTTCACGAGGAAAAGTACCTGATCGGTCCTTCTTGGGTCCTGATATTTATCAGAGCTTAGGAACCCTCCTGGCTACTCGACCTTAAGTGGACATGACCTTCACGTTCTATATTCTTATTACACTGATGTCATGATGTCATGTAAAACACTGAAACGTAGACACACTTCAGAAATATTGAATCTGGGTTTGGTGTGTAAGTATTAGAGCTCACCTGATCTATCTTGCTGTGTCACGGTGATGTGTTTCAGCTGTGTACAGCGCTGTGTACAACACGGATCTTTTTTCCGCATGGTTTGTGTTAATCTGCGAGAGTGCTGGCAGTGAATACCCCTGCTTATACACTTGAGACGATGAATAAACGCCGCGGCTGTTATCACTCTCAGGTTTGAAAATGAAACCGGCATGTGTTTGTTTGAACAGCCCTGCGGTACCTCACCCACAAATTACCTCAGTATGAGCATCTTAGAAACGGCACGCGAAAAATCATCGGTTCTGCCTCTCGGCTTGTGTTGGGATCGCTGTCGAGCATGGTGGGGGGGGGGAACGGCCTCGGCCCCCGGTCGAAAGAAGTCTGCGTGGTGTTTTCCGTCAGACAGACTCTACCCACTTGAACCGTGGGGGTCGCGCTAAACTGGTGCTAACGCGGAGGTTTCCGTGGCTGTTGTATGCAGATAGAGCTCTGGGTGTCGGCTTGTTTGTGCTGGCCACTAGAGATTAACCTGAGCTGATTCGCAGAGCCATTGCCACGGCAACTGAATGACACCTTAACAGTCTTGGTGGCGAGAGCTTCAGCAAACAGTACTGCAGTAGATGGACAGCCTGGGTCAGCGAGAGAAGCCAAGATAAATAATAGACAGGGTACTATGAGTGACTCAGTCCCCTTTTTCCATCTTTTGCTGGACACTTTGAACACTTGCTGTGCTGTGTATTGAGTGGATGAAGTTTGGTGTGTGCATGTGTGTGTATGCATGGATGTGCGTGCGTGAATATTAATGTACGTGTTCATGCATATGCATGTGTCTGAGTCATTTCTCTTTTTAGACAGTAAACCTCTTGTTTAAGATTTAGTTTAAAAATGGTCCCATAAATTACAGATTGTTCTGAAGAAGTAGTCATTAGGAGAAGTGCAATACACACAGCTTATCATTACGCTGTGGTTCCAGGCAAGAACATCCCTCTCAGATCTCACATCTCAGATCTCTCTCCAGCAACGTGCTCCTCAGGAGCGGCAGCACAGTGCAGCCTCGCCGTCGATGACCCCTCGCCGTACTCCACTCCGCCGCAAATGCCAAAAGCAGCAGGCTGGGGGTTTTTTTTGTTGTTGTTTTTGACACCTTCTAGTCACCTAGGTGATGCGCAGCCGCGTATTTACTTTGCCCTGTTTGTGAACTCTAAGCTCGAGGATTTGAGGTGCCTTCTGAGCAGCACTTGACCGGTATCTCACGGATATTCTTAAACATAAGCGTAGCGGTGATGAAAGTCAGGGCACAGTCACAAGGGCTGTGTCTTCCCTCCCATACGTGACCCTTGCTGTTCTCTATTTCTGCGAGGGCACTTTGAGGGTGAAATCCAGGAAGCGCTGTGCACGGGGAGACGTGTCTGCAGCCCGGCGCCCCCCCGTCCCAGAACCACCAGCTCCGCATTCCCGTGGGCCGCTCCCGTGGTTTGCGCGGCTTGCGGTTTTACGTTTCGTTTATGGTCTTGTAAAACAATAAGTGCGAGAACATTCGGGATCCACTTAGGGTGCGTGTGATTTATCGTACGTGGCAAGCGCGCGAGGAGTGTTGCAGTGGAAAACGCCAGCAGGCGGCTTTGGACAGCCCGGGTGAGGGAGAATTGTAAAATGTGCTTTATTAATATGTCCAGCGTATGGTTTTGAATTTGTCCATGCCAAATTTCCACTCTTTGAAGTAGTGGTGCCTGTCCCCGGGGCCGGCCGCGTGTGTGGGGGGGGTGCTGGGGCGGGGGCCTCATTTCTGTTGTGGTTTTTGTGTCTGTGATCATTCAAATCAGGATATTGCGAAGTCTTATTGCGTTATTACACAATTACGCAAATTTTCTGTCTGACGCTCCTGTGTTCATGCAGAGGGGTAAATTCAACGCATCACTAGTCTCCGTGTGCTCATTTCAAATTGTGACGGGCACGTCCACTGGTCCGTGGATTCCTAAAACTTCCACTCTCCTGGGAGAGTCTGCATTCCTGGAACATTAGTCCAAATTCTAAACTTGTGGCCCGTCACTGGCGTGACACTAATGTAGTAACTAATGTTATAACGTTCTCTATATAAGGCGTTTGTTTGCAGCAGAAATGGCCATGGCTAGGATTTGTGGAGCACCTTATTAGTGATAGTCTGCGTTAGCAGCTTTCGAGTTCTATAATACGGGCTCGACAGCCCCAAACAATGCTGACCAGTGTCCACTTGTCTGCCCCAGTGCAAGTATAATCCATTAACCATCAAATGGTGAAACAGAATTCTGAAAAGACATTAAGCACTTAAACAGAAACCTATTTTTAGATTTATCTCTGACTTTGCCTCAGCGGTTGCCATGAAAACAGCATTTCACGCTGGTTTCCCCTGATCCTGTGATGTTTTTCATGTATGCATTAATTCTGACGGACAATTGTACAACATATTAATAAACACATACAAGCAAATTAATTGTTTTCTGGAAGATCCTTGCAGTTTAAAATGGAATGATTTTCTGGGGAAGGTTTGTCCACACAAATTAGACAAATAGATGTGTTTACACCTGGCACTGTAAGTAGAATAGTGAACTTGGAACTAATATTATTTATGAATATTTATCATGTAAAACATTAAAAAAGAAAGGATGGGGTAAAAATAATGATAACAATTTGTTTTTATTTGGAGTGCAGTGTTGTGTTGACACTGCAAAAGCAAATGTCTAAGTTACAGTTTAGAAAATAAATCTTTTTAAATAAAGCCAGCCAACATTTACATGCGTCGCATCAAGATAAATTATTTACATTTTGCAATAAATTATACTGCAAATAAAATCTGGAATTTAACACCCCTGCTCTGAAGTACTAATTAGCGCCATGCGGGAATAATTCATGCTTAAGTTTTAAGCCTTAGCAATATTTGAAAAGCTAAATATTAATCTAAAAAAAGATAAATAATACAAACTATCTGTCCCCTGTATTGTTTTAAAGGTATTGCTGATTAAAGCAGCTCCTCTGTTTGAGGTGTATTATTTTGTGAGTAATGAAGAAAAGTGAAATTTTCTATTATAAACTCCATGTACTTATAAAATGCTGAGTGTGTTACATGGGGAAATGTAACACGATCCATAGAGTGAATAGGTATATATAAGCAGGCCATTTCTAGAATGTGTGTGTGTGTGTGTGTGTGCCCTGCAGCAGTGGGGCCCTCAGACTGGTTTCACCTGTATTTCTGTGTGCAGCTGTAGCTTTGTTCCCCAGGAAACGCATGTGCACTGGTTCCTGCTCTCATCAAGGCCAGCAGGTCTGAGAGTGCGGAAGGCTGTAAATATGGCCCTGGGGGCCCTGCCTGCACTGTGAGTGTGTTGTCCAGCACAGGGCACAGAGACTGAACTGACTTGCACTGTGAACACTGTGAACTCTGGACTGGGGGGGGGGGAGGGGGGGTTCTCAAGATGGCTTATGGAATATGTGTGAGAGCAAGTAACAGCTGTGCGTAAAGGTACTCTGCTGGTCCTACACTGCTTGTGTGCCAAGTTTAACCACACGAACCACCTGGATGCTGCCGTCCTCACAGCCGATGCCCGCTTGGAACTGAAAAACCGTGTGTGCTGCTCATCCAGCACTAGCCTGACCTGGGATCAGTTGCAGATGGCTATTGATCAGTATTTTCAGTAATGCTTTATGTTGTGTTTATATTTCCTCACTAATTCAGAATTGGTATTCAAGTCCTTCCTGGTCTCAGCCGCTGAAACACTGCGGTGACGGGCTTCAGAAGGACTACACCTTCCCAAAGCGTCAGGAGAGACTATGAACTGCCACTTTCCTTAAAAAAATTCTGAGAATTACAATTCTGTCTTGGGTGCATTTGAATATTTGAATATAGTCATTGAATATTCATTTGCTTGGCAAAGTCTTCTAAGCTACTACTTTTTGACTTTGGCTCCTTTTTACTTAACAGATTAGTTCTGTTAGTGTTTTATTTATGTGTTATATGGTGTTTTAATGTGTAAATAAACACAGTTCTGCCCAGATGTGATTGCTACAGAGGCAGCACATAACTGTATAGTTCTGAACAGTGATTCATTGATTTGCTTGTCCAATATTCCAAACTATCCACTTTCAAGCCCCTTCAAGCAAGAGTAGTGTATCGGAAACTAGAGGCCCAATGATGCTGTTCTGATTGGTAGAGCTGTTGCTAAGAGATACATTAAAGATGGAGTGAATGATGGATATTTGGGAGGACAGAGGACCTATTGTAGCTTGATGCGTTTGATCCTTGTTGCTACTGCATCTACAAGGAAAGTGCTTTAGAAGTGTGTACACATTGCATTTTGTCTGCCCATAAAACCACAAATCCCATGATCCTGTTCTCGTCATGACCCTTTGACATTCATGAGTTGGGGATATCTCAGGAGAGCACACCACCACGACGAGAGTGTACGTGCGGTCCGCAGTGTTGCACCATTGCATTTCCCATGCTTCCATTTTCCATCTGCTTTTCCAGTGCTCGAACAGAATCAAACTTATTTGTGATGGGAGTTTTGTACTCTTCTGACAATGAGAAGTGCTCTAGGCTTGTCCTGAACATCTCCAGTGACTGTCTCTGTGTGCGTGAACGGTCTGATCAATTTCACGGCTGTTCCCGTTTCTGGAAGTGGGGGACGAGCACCTGATTGTGGCGTTACCCTGTGGCGTTACCCTGTGACTGCCTGCCAAACACACAAGGCTCTCCCAGGTTAACTCCACTTAAAGCACCCGAAGAACAGGGGCGGCGGAGGGCTCCATGTGATCAGCCCGCAGACACACTGCTAGTGGAACACACTCTTTCTTTGTCTTTCTGTGCACTTTTATAGCAAACCCTTACTGAATTATTCAGTGTCCAGATCTGTTCGTTCCACTGAGCACCTTCATAACAAACAAAAACAAGTCCTTTTATTTCACATTTCCATATCCTCACATTTACATTGAAAATGACTGCAGCGGCCCACTCCGTCTCTATTGTGTTGAATGCAAATGATTGGTTAGCTGGTTCCAAAAGAATGCGGCTGTCGTTTGGAGCGCGTACACGCACGAGCCATCTCTCGTCCCCTCGGGTGTGTGTTCATGGGCTGTGTTGCCCTTTGGCCGGGTCTTCCATAACCACGGTCCCAGCGGAGTCTCTCGGAGCGGCCGGGCACCGCTGGAGTCCGCCTAACAGCCTAGCTGCGGATAGCACAGGGGCTCCTGTTGAGAGCAGCAGCCATTCTGGGCAGAAAGAAATTACTATTGCAGCTCGGGCAACCTCACGCGGTGGTTCCTGTGTGTGGGAGAGGACGGGGGAACTGAAGAACAGGCGTGTTGTTGAGGGGAACACTGGTGATATTAGCCGTCAGAAGACTTTCAGAAAAAATATGTAATGTGTATGTGTAATATGTAAACACCAATCTCATCGCTTCCTTTCGAACGCATAGCTTGAAGGCCTCTGTTTTTGCGTTTGTTTTTGTTTACTTGCTTTATAATGTTCTCATGGGTTTGCTACCTTTTAAACAACAGGTAATCTCACAAGAATAGCATCAGTGGACATGTGTTCATTAATAATGGAGGACAAAGCCAAGCTCAGCCAGGGCTGTGGTGTTGTGTTGCAACCGTTGCCGTGCTGAACGGAGACCCAAATTAGAGCGTCCTCATGAACAGTGAGTGGAAGACGACGAGATGGATGAGAGGGCCCACAGCTGTAATCCTGGCACACCGTCAGAATACACCACAGCCCCACAGCTGTAATCCTGGCACACCGTCAGAATACACCAGCCAACGTTACATACAGTGTATACAGTTTTAGAGAGGTAGTACAGGCCCTGCGAATAATCTGTGAATAAGGTGGAATACTTGATTTGAAATGAGTGATGCAAGGGATGGTTGACACTGCCGTTCCATAAAATGGAAGAATTTACCCGTTTAACTGCATATTATATCTGGTTTCTTATTCATCTAGCGCTCATCTGAAAACTTCCAAACTTCCAAAAGTTCTAAACTCAGGAACACAGGATGGAATGTCCATTTGAAGAGAAGGAAGGTAAAGTATGAATCTGTGTTAAAGGGCTGTGTTATCAGTCTTAGTCGGTTTACTGAACCTAACAAAGTTCAGCAACGATATACCGGGAGCTGTATAATGTCGAGAGACAGTCTCAGTCGGAGACAGGAGTGAGCGTAACGCTGTTCTTTGTTCCACGTGTGCTTGGGGGTGGGGGGGATCTGCACTGTATCAAAGGCATGTGCCCAACCCCCTCAGGATCTCTGTCTTTGAAATTCAGTGACTTGTAGTTGATGGCCTGAAACCCAGGACCCCTCAGTATTGTCATGCGGTGTCATGCTCCTCCTCCAGGTTGCGCCGGAAGTGACTTTTGTACCAGAGGAATGTCGGCAGGCGTGCGTGAAGGCTAGACTGTCTGTGCCCTCGTGTTCTCTCTGCAGTAGGTTCCTCTAGGATGATGGAGTGATGGATGTAGGCAGCCATATTTGTCAGTTCTTGGGCCAAACGTTGAAGCCACGTTGATGACACGGAGTGTCGTATGTAAATTGTATTTTTATGACCATAATAAGCAGCCTCTAACTTTGTCACATTGTTGCCGATTTTAATAGGCGGACGGTGATGAGGGTGGTTGGGGGCGATGACATTCATTAGCACCTGATGTCTGCTAAAGTTTAATGGCAGGACTGTGTTGGCGTTGCCTAGCAACAGCTTGTCTTATAGAGAATTGTTCTGCCCATTTTGAGACGCAGCCTCGGTGATGGAGGCAGACCTGGGGGAACTCTCTCTCTCTCCACGTCTTTGCCTGGAATAGCAGCCGTGATGCAGGAATTCGGGTCAAGGGCTCATCTGGGAGGTGTCGTAGTCCCGCTTGAGGACCAGCATGTCCACGTCGTCCCCTGACCTGTCCCCAGCCAAGCAGTTCCCAATGCACCTTGGTTCTGTGGCACATGCGGGAGTGTCCCATACACAAGAGTGAACAGAACCTGAAATGGACTACAAGGAGCTTATATACAGCATGTTTGGAGATTTCCAATACAGAAACAGAATATAGAGTTGACAAAACATGCAAACTTGAGCAGGTACCAAATGTCAATGGATCCTTATTCCAAAATGTATCATGAGTTACTTTGTGATTTGAGAAAATAGGTGGAATTGTACTGACTGATTTGTTCAGATACATCCTGGGTACGATAAAGAAAGTCAGTGTTAAAGTTCCAGTTGAAGTCCCTGTTGTAGCAATCTTGTCTTATTAATTAAAGACGTATTAATGGGGGCAAAATGATGAGGTTAACTGGTACTGGAACAGGACCAGTTTGTCCATTACTGGGCACTCCCAACCCAGACTGGGTGTTTTTTTTCATTGTTATCATCAGACTGAATCAATATGTTACTTTGTGAAGGAAAGAAAGTTGCCTCTAATCTCTGAGAAGAATGTGGCCATCTTAATTCACTAAGGTAGTGCAAGTCCACAATGGCAACCGTTTCATACGGAGCGATATTATCAGCACGCTATTCAGGAGATGTGGAGCAGCAGTTCCGCACCCTCCAACTGGCTTACAAATGACTCGTCTGCGCATGAAGTCAGGTAGTCCTCACAATAGCTAATGAGTAGATTTACTGAAGAGGTGCATATTCATCACATATTCATCACGCCGGCTTCCCTGCCTGGCTGAGCTGGAGGGAAACAAGTGTTGTTTCCCCAACACTCATCCATGGAAACGGGCAATTATATGATTTTTTTTTTCCTTTCTGTTGACTTGACGAGAGGATTAAAAAAAAAAAAAAAAAACGTCTGTGTTTTGGAGTTAAGAGGGAGATGTCCGCTTGTAGTACAGGCCTGAGTGGCTGTAGAGCCCCGGTCTTCTGATCCAGCTAGTGCTGTATGTTCTGTGTGTTGCCATCTGTGTGTTATCTGGTCCATTCTCCGTCCTGTCATAGTTGGACTTCAAGTCTTTGCTGTGCAACATTTTGTGCACGAATTTGTGCATTTGATACTTGCACAATTGTGTCCATTGTGACAAAAACCTTTTTTTTTATTGTGTGTATCACATGGTACATGATACATTTGTTCATCAAATTAAATTCACCCTGTTATTGACCAGTAATTTGCATATAACGTTTTACAAGATTTTTACAAATTTAGCACATTGCAGCCTTTGTTGCCCTGGCTGCTTGGTGCGTGTTTAAGCGCAAATGTACGGCCATGACTCCTCTGCCATGTCTAGATTTGATTTCCCCCAGAATACTTCAAAGAGCACTTCCAACGCCAAAACATGATCATGGGACACTGAAGACCTCAGGGTGAGGTCACACAAAAGGCTAATGGTCTCGTTTTGCGTCATTTTGTGATACTTATTGACGCGCACATGTTATTTCCAATTCCCTAATCATTACGAGGTTAGCCAAATTAGTCACGTCTGCATCTAGAACCCCCCCCACACACACACAAACGAAAAAGAAAAACACAATCTCCTTTATTTACACAAGTTGTTTCTAATTTTGTGTTGGACTTTAATGTATGTAATTCAGATGTGCCTATAGGCGTGTCATGTTTCTCTGTCTCTGCTTTGCCACGTTTACTTGCATGCCTGTGTATCAATACAGTTGTTTCTTATCAGCGTGGAAGGAAATTAGATTCAAGAAGCCACTACTGACATCAAAGCACCCTAAAGCTCAGAGCATCATGGGGCTGGTGTTTTCAGCAGCTATACGTATTTGGAGGGTTTTTTTTTGTTTGTTTGTTTGTTTTTTTGAAGTAAAGATGAAAAAATTGAAAATGCTTTTTCTTCTTTTTGTCCATGGGGCCCAGCTATCCTCTTCAAAGGCGTGACTCAGAAAGTGACATTTAGGATCCCAGTAGGATCGGTAGCATCATGTGTGGCAGTAACGTCTGTCCTTGGGTGGTGGGGGGATTCGAGAGGCGTCCTCAGCACCTGGCTGGAGAGATGTGTTCCATTAAAAGAATGGATTCATTTTCTGAGGACTAATATGTCTTAAATCCCAGAACTTCAGACTATGGTTTCTACTACACCATTTTCCAGCTTGGTTCCTCTATGGGCTCCAAGGGGAGCAGCTGAATATGTTGGACAGTGGAGACAATGCTATAAATATGAGGAAAGTTTCAAGAGGTAGGTAAGGGCATATTAAATTAAAGATGGACTTTGATGCATCATACATTTACTTTCAAGACACTGGCCAACGGTTATGTGCTGATTGAATATGTTCCTGGTTGTTATTGTCCTGTATGGGTCTACTGGTTATTATATTTCATTTTGACATACTTCTGCAAAGGAACAGGACTAAGGCCCAAATTATTACCATCTTTCAAGAGCAGCAACTCTTCAGAAACAGATTGGCTGTTTTCAAGTGTGGTACCTTTCCCAGGCATGAAAGGCACAGCTTTAACAAGCTTTAAGCAGGAACTCCTGATCCACAATGTTATTTTTAACATGGTCAAGCTGGTTCACATCATTGACATATCGATCAGTGAGTTAACTCCAAAAATCCGTACCCCCATTCCACTTTGCACTGTTTCTCTAATTTCCTAATTGCCTGAGGTTGAAGCACATCTAGTAGCTCATTTTGGGGCAGAAGAGGACTCAGAATGTGGACACTGTCAGGCAAATATTGTGTTGTCATTTTGCCCTGTAGGGGTTTGATGGTCCCGCTAGCAATGATTAATCGTTACTTAAAAGTTCTTCGTGCAGCTCATGGTCTGTTCCCTAGTTACTGCCTGTGAAGGCTGCACTGAGGCACCACGCTTGTGTAAACACAGCCCCTCTGTTCAGCGAGATGCCGCTTGACGTGTGTGTGTGGAGCGGTGCTGTCTGTCTGGGTCTGTTCACACTTATGACTGGCACCATGGCTTCATAGTGAGATGTGGTGTTTACTACCATAATCCAACTGGTGCAATAAAAGAGGCCCAATATATTTACTCTTTCTTATTTGGCTTGTTTATTTCCATATTTGATTGAATATGATTAGTGAAAAGAGTTTGGGGCTTCCAGGGAGAGTGGTTATAGATTATGTTAAATTTATATTGGGGGTTTGCTTCCTGGTGATTGGTTCAATTATATATCCAATCAGCTTGGAGTCTTGACAGTAGAATGTCATGAGGAGCACAAGTAGCCCTTTCCTGAAGGGACACTTCTGTGTAAGGTACCTGGCTTGGCTAGCAACCCATAAATCGTGCCAAAAATAACTAGCAACAAGTGAATTCAGCATATATTAGTTATAGTCCTAGTGAGATGCTTGGGATAATTAAAAATTAATTAAGCAAATTAAAATGAGGATTCTTAAGGAACCGTTTTAAAGGTAGATTATTACTGACAAAATGCATGTTCAAAAACATGGTTCAAAAACATGTTTTTTTTTTGTTCAGAAAACCTGATATCCCTTTAAGGAAAGAAGGCTCTTGACATTGTGCTGAAGCAGCAGGAGGAGATGTGACATGTGTGTTGAGGGTAGGGACCAATTTAGAAATTCCCTCCTTTTTTTTTTAAATGTCATATAGATCACGTAGACCAGGGCCATGTTTCCCAGCTGCATCATGGTCCAAACCATCAGCAATAACGTGCCTGAGTAATTATCACTTTGGAAAAAGTGAGAGTTAAGATGACTCCCTTAACCTCATGAAGCTTGTGGGAAACGTGGCTCTGATTGGATAATACTCTAAAAGACCACCACTCCTCCAACACATGACACGTTTCTGTAGCCAATGAGCTGACTGTTCCCTTTCATCTTATTTTTTTACACTTTTTTAATGAGTGTGTCCCACTGTTCAGTGCAGCCTCGCATGAGGAAGTCATTAGGGAGAGGGGCTGTAGGGTCAGGTTGACACGCTGCCTTTTTTGTATTATTACAACTGTACAAGGATGGGTTTGGTTGTGTAATATACTTAAGGACCATCCATTAAGCTCAGTGGGGTGGTTCTGCTGCTCTCTGTATGGGCCGCACCTGCCCGGTCATGTTACAGGACTTTTACTGATTTATTTTTGTTTTCATTTTGGTCAAAGTTGGTAATTAGTCAAAAGCAATTCAAGCGTATGTCTGATCTGTGATGCAGCTCAATAGAAAATGGCACGGAAAAAGACAAAACGTATGTAATTGAGACTAAAGTGTAAATATTATGAGGAAACATTTACTTGTATTCAGTGACGCCAAATTCAAAGTCCTTTTGACAATGGCTTTTCCTGCCTCAGGAATTATACACAGTTATTTTTATTATATGTTGTGGTATAGTATCATTGCACTCATATAACCTCAACTGTCTGCATGTCTCTTAAGTTTTGTTCTTGGAATTTGTTTTAAAAAAAGGCTTCTCCCAGTGGTTTATATTTACGCTCAGAATTGACATAGTCTGTTGAGAAAGTACAAGCCCTTTCCTGTGTCTGAAAAGATCCCTCGTGATGAAACCAGGATCCACAAAGGCTGACCTTTAATTCCTCCTGGTAATTTTAGTGACGATGGTGGTGGAACAGGAGAGACACTTGTATGTTTTGTTTTTTTTTGCCGTCCTCCTCTAGTGCGACCGCAGGGTTCGGAGCCGTCATCCTGTCCCGCGCGCAAGGACCGGAGGGGGGGGGGGGTGGTGGTGGCCTCCTCTGTTGATGTGCAGAGGCTAGGCTAGGCTAGGCTAGCACTTGAGATCTGCTGCATTGCCAGAGTGCTAGCATGTCAGCACATCATCACACGCTGACTCCTCCTTGCGGCGTTCAGGAAGGTGTTCCATCAGTGTCGTGAACCTCTGGCAAGCCTGAAATGCCAGCTTCATCTGACACCGTGCACATTCCCAGAGCAGCAGCAGTTTCTTGGATGACAGGATAACCTTCACCTGCTGTTTATCTGTTCACACGTCTGCGCTTCACTGCTGAATAGTGTATATTCTGTGTTCTATTGGCCCTTCCCAACTAATTGTCAGCTTCTGAATAAGGGAAATCAGGGATGTAGAGATTTGAAATAGAATGGTGGTGTTTCTAGGGAATATATGGCATGATGTGTGTTGTGGATAGGTGACCCCCCCAACACACACACACATATACACACACACCCTGCTCCACACTGCATATACTACAGAGTTCCAGTGCCTCCAGGGCTAATCTAATAGACTAGAGGGTTTAGGTAATCCAGTCTGCAACAAGGTATCAAATTCTCTATTGAAAGTTAATTGGGCCTAAATGAAAATGGCTTTCTGCGCAAAGACAAGTGTGTTGTGAAGTATAAGAGAGAGAGATGAATGTATGGACAGAGATTTATGTATGGTGAAAGATGTTGTGTCTCTTGAAATGTGTTTAATTCAAAACAACCCTTGCAGAAGTAAAAAAGTAAAGGTTTATGTACATAAAGGGTTTAATCCACCTGTGGAAAATTATGGATGTGTTGTATAAACTCATTACTCATCTAACTGAGCTAACTAAGATGTCAGAACTCAGAACTGGGGTTCTACATCAAACTGTTTTTTTGTTTTTGTTTTTGGCTTAATCATGAAATGTTGAAATCATCATGATAATGAAGGTGAGATCATTCGAGTGAAGTGATGTAACAACAGTAGACTTCAATGTGTCATAATTGGAAGCTTCTTTTCAGCCTGTGGTTAATTTTAATCAAGGCCCTCTTGTTCTTTCTTGTGCTATAGGATTTATTGGGTTTGAAGCCTTAAACATGATATTTAGCTTGTTGTGGTTCCTTTTTGTATTCTAGTAATACAGAATATACAGTAGCTACTCAGCAAAAATGGCTTGTTCCTCTCAGGCCTGAAAAGCCTTTTACTAACTCTAGAAGATTAGAAATGTCTCAGAAATGTAATCAGCTGTTTAATTTATCCTTTCTCACGCTGGGAAAATTCCACTGAGATTTCAGTCCGTCGTTAAAACTGGCCCTGGCTAACTGAAGCGTGTTTGTTCCTGCAGGTTTTCAAATGCTTCAGTGTTTCCATGAGTGCACAAACACATAGGAGATATCTTCACATGACCCATGTTAGCGCCTGGTGGTGCTGCTTCGCAGACAACTTGCTCACACCCAAGATACGTTCATGAAAAATAGGTTCTTCCACCCTAAAACCAGCATTTGTAGGAAGGAGAAGGAGAGAGGGAGACTTGCTAATGTGGGCTAAGATTAGCTAAACATGTGCAGATGCTAAATAGGCCCTGCTGTTTGCTGTTCTAGTTTATCAGACCCTATCTAGTCATATCTTAAAACTTCAAAAAAAAAAATGTTTGAGACCAGAATTATATGTGCTGTGTACAAGCCACGTCTCTAGTGCTGTTGGTGCAGACCTGTGGTCAGTTTGGTGTATCTATATATCTATATCTATAACCTCTCAATCCGTGTCTGCTGGATTTTGCTTTTTGGACTGTGAGACGTCCTCGCTGTCTTCCTCCTCACTCTGTGCTTTCCAGAGAGCTCACACACACCTTCCTGGGAGGTTTCCTCTTGAGTCTTGTTCCTCGTGTCCTTTTACAGCTGGTGTCCAATGTACTCATCTTCACCTGCACCAACATGGTGGGAGTGTGTACGCACTACCCGGCAGAAGGCTCTCAGAGACAGGCCTTCCAGGAGACCAGGGAATGCATCCAGGCCCGTCTTCACTCGCAGCGGGAGAACCAGCAGCAGGTGAGGCACGAACGCGCTCCCCGCACAAGCTCGATGAACCTCCTGATGGCCTCCTGATGTTGACCAGTATGACTATTGTTAATGAATGTGGCTTAACAAAAGAACGCACAGATGTGGGAATGTTATTGAGGTGAGGAAGTGATTCAAGTGTCACAGTGGAGTCTCCACACCTGTCCTGCGCAACACGCGCACCAGGAAGTACAGGACCGTGGAACTGACTGAAATAAGCATTACGTAGACTACGTTGTCTCCCTGTGCGATATTCCATACATGCTGGAATGACCTCAGTGAGTGGGCCCAGTGTCACACTGGGTAGAGGGAGGGGCTGAGGGGTAGATGAAATGGGGCAAAGGCTGAAATTGATGTTCCTCACTGGGTGGGAGGGTTTAAAAATGAAGTCCCTCTTATTTGTCTTGTTTGCATTTCCACCCCTCCTTCCATCTCGCGCTCCGTCTCCGTCTCACACTCCGTCTCTTTCTCCATCTCGTGCTCCATCTCCATCACACGCTCCATCTCCATCACACGCTCCATCTCCATCTCCATCACATGCACCATCTCCATCACATGCTCCATCTCCATCTCCATCACACGCTCCATCTCCATCTCCATCCCTGTTTGCAGGAACGACTCCTACTCTCCGTGCTTCCCCGGCATGTTGCCATGGAGATGAAAGCCGACATAAACGCCAAGCAGGAGGATATGATGTTTCACAAGATCTACATTCAAAAGCACGACAACGTGAGGTAGGACAGACCCTGCGTCTAGACACGCGTGTAGACACTGTCCACCTGAAGGAGAAGCCTACCTCTCCCATCCTCCAGATGGGACACACCCCTGGCTTCCACCGACCTGTCGCCAGTTTTGTTCTCTAATGATTATTACGCAGAAAATTAGGTACTTGTTATCTTTAAAGATTGATAAAACACTGGCCTTAGCAGACCAAATTACAATGGATACGTAAAACAAAAAACGAAATAAAGCAGTCGTGCAAAAAGCATTTGGAAGTATATAACGTGTATTTTTATATGGCTTTAAAAGCTTTTAACGAAAATTTATGAAGATATCAGATTAAAATGTAAAGATATCTGTATGCAAAGTAGAGATATCTAATTACAGACTAGAGATATCTGATTATCCTGTAGAGGACTAAGAAATAGTTAGGGAGAAGGTTTCAAAGCTATGTCGTTAGCTTCCTAGCTAGTGCGGAACTAAATCTGAAAATCTACAGGTTTCATAAAAATATTTTTTTTTACCTTAAACGCAAGTTTTGACTTTTATGAGACGCTTTTTTATTCTTTTTATGACTGTTTTATGAAACATGGTTAATTTTTAAGCAGAATATGTTGAGTACAGCACTAGATGTTTGAAGGCAAGGTCATGCTAAAATCGAATTCAGACATGTATGACATGTTTGTAGGTTTATGTTTAATGTTTGTGTCTGTATGCCCGAAGCCCAGCAGGAGGTCCGATAAGCAGGGCTGATGCTTTTATCACAGTCCACCAGTTCACAAGGGCACATTTTACATTTTGTACTGTAATGGCCTTTCCTTCATCCTCAGCCTACACACACACACATGCGTGCACACACACACGCTCTCAGGAATACATTATAGAAATGTGTGGTAATTTATGTAGAACACAAATGATTTAGTAGCCTGATAATATCCTTTACCAGAGACTAATCTCTTCTATTTTATGTCAGTATCCTGATGTTTAAAAATTTTTTGGAGATTATTATGTTTTTAGACCTAAACCGTTTTTTAACAATAGCAGTAGTTCAACTTTTGCTACCTAAAATGCCAAAGGGGAAAAGTGGTGTTAAAAGATTTGATTAAAAAAGTTTACACTTACATTGTTTGCACCTTTGTTGCAACTCTTACTCTTAATATATGTATGACCATGTTTTAATCAGGGTGATGGTTACAATGGCCAGGAAATACTATCATTATCACCACCTTGTGGCAGGAGAGAGGATAACACTAACACTCGTACCTGCCATATACATTTGTACTTGTCATGGTCTTACTCATGGCCCTACACTGATCCAAAGCAACAGTGCTTTTTTCTTAGTGTTTGAAGGTACCTTCCTTCAGGCCAATTAGTACACACAGACACACAAGCATGTGATGAATGTTGACTTCAAATAAGATCACTAGATCTGCTGGTGTACTATGAGATTAGCTGAACAGTAAACAGCCAGACAGGAAGCATGTTGGATTTGTCTCCAGAGAGACAGGAAATAGTATCTCCAGTCCTGCATCTCCCGCCACAAACTACCAGAAAGATTAAAAAGTAGCGCCAACACAGTCCAGTGATTTTAGGTGTTTTTCTTCAAACTCATTACGTAAGTGTGAGAAGAGACACATCTGAGGAGATTGTCGTAATTTTTCTGACTGTTAGTCACAACCTTTTTTGAAGATTAAACATGTTTGACGCATGTTTGTCTCAAACTGTGTGGGCTGTTTCTGAGAGCTCAGAATGAGGGACGTGTACTCAGATTCTGGGGCTGCTCTGATCTGTCTCATCAGCTAAGTGCAAACCATGTTCTGGCCTCTAATCCTCTCCTAATCAAATCAGTCCGCTCCACCTGTTCTGGAGAGACACACAGAGGAAGACCAAGACCCGAAGTTCACCCAGGTAGTCCATGTTCTATCAGATGAAGTAATCCATACAAAACCCATATATGCCATTCGCATTCTTCTCAGTGTCCAGTTCTCATGTTCCTTTGTTCTTCTGCTTCTGGATAAAGAGCAAGTTACTGAAATAAATCTGTTAAAAAAAAAATCTTTTTATTCGATGAAAATTAGACGAAAATGCTTTTTTTGTGCATGCCCATCCAAGAGAGTTTACAGCATATTCTTTAAACAAATTTTCATGTTTAAACAAATTTTCATTTTTATTTTTACATAAAATAGCAGTTCAGTTTAAATGATATGCATATATGCATGCTGAAATGTTTTCTTTGCCTCTGGAAGTAAGGGTCCACACCAGCCAATTCACTGGGTCTCCATCATCAGTGGTTTCCAGTGCATTATTACGTACATGCAGTCACTCATCGTCCAGATTCTCACTGAGCAACTGCTTTTGTGTATAAGCAACACAAAAATACGCTACATTTCCTGTAAGTGTAATTATTTTTCAAGCTGGCACTCAGGAGTGGAAAGTGTAATGGTCCCAGCCCTGAGGCCTGGTGCACTCCTCAACAAACCCCCGCACTTTCTGCTGAGTCACTGGTGCTTGGGGATTACTGCTCAATAAACTTGTCTGGTTTCATGGCTAACATTCTGCGCTGGGCCTGCTGTCCACCACACACAGAATGGGAAAATTGCTGCTTTTGCCTGTTAGCTTTCTGATGTTTGCGTTGCTAGTGGAGGCTTGTGGCCCTGTTGTCAGCGGGCTTCTACCTGTATCTGGCCCTCCCCCAAAACGTCCCTCAACAAAACGGCTCTGCCCCCCCACCCCCCGTCCTGCCCTTATGTAAGTGTTCTTACAGCAGCATGCTGATGTCTCTCATTTGCTTAAGTGAAATACTGACAGGTCTGTTCCTAGAGAACAAAGATTGCCTAATTAATGAGGATGGTCACATAACCGGTTTGTGCCAGCTTTCTTGTTCTTTACTGAGGCCCACGCAGAGACATGTGGAGAGAAGCCCATGCAGATGGGTGAAAGTCCTGCTTGAGGGATAAGCAGACAGACGACCTTATGCAGCACCAGCTGCTCCCGAGCCGCATGAAAACAGAGAAGTAGGATGACTGGAGTGGTTCAGATAAAATGACAGCACAAAAGGTTGCATAGGCAGCCTGCAAGACAGGTGGGAGTTGAGAGGTTGTCAGTCAAAAGCAAGACATTGTAGCTGAGCATGACAACATAATGTGCGTCCGAGGTCAGTCTGTGTGTTTAGTCGCTCAACAAGTTGTTTCTGGATTTTTATTTAGCTCCCAATCCCAATAGGTGTGTTTTCCGGATCAGTGCAGTGTGGAAGTGCAAAGCAAACACTGATCAGATCTTCTTGCAGCATCGCTTAGTGCTATGCAGACCACTCGACTTTCTGCATGGACTTCGAGCCCCAACAATGCATCACTGTCACTCTGTGAAGCATTGGTCAGTCAATGGGTGTTCTCATGCATGTTCAGGGCGGAGTCCATAGACGTTCAGGTATGTGATCAGATTGGAGTCAGTGGGCAGTTATGAACAGCATAAAGCATAATATATATATATATATATATATATATATATATATATATATATATATATATATATATATATATATATATTCTAACTCTCAGCACATTAAGCACATTCAGCAGCATAACCATGGAAGTCAAAAATGTCTCCTTTTTCACTCTTTCTATACTAGCAGTCATGGGATTAATGACTTGTGCATGTTCAGGGCAGTTATTCAGTAGAGGAGATGTTTATCAGGTGGTCAAATGGCTGAGAAATGAATGTCTGGCAGTAGCAGCATCGAGGGGTCAGCAGGTCAAGATTTGTGACCTCTGGAGCCCAGCAGCTGCTTTGACCCATGAACCCATGGGTTGCATTAGCAGGAAGTGGCATTCCTTTCAGCTGGAGCCAAAGTCGGAGCCGTGTCCGTGCTGACCCACTGAAGCGTCCATCAACAGGTCCCTCAGCGAGAAGCTAAGGCTATAGGAGACTCTGATTTCACTCAACTTATTCAACTTTTTCTAACATGTCATTTCCTGCTGTTTTTTGTCCAGTTCATTTTGCTGTCGACACATGGGTTCCAGTTCCCTTTGTTTATGGAGAAGCCCGAACAGCACGGACTGGGATACTGTCACCGCAAATTCATTAATCCCATCACTGCTAGTATAGAAAGAATAAAAATATTAGGGGTTTAAACAAGGTTTATATTTTTGTCATCCTGCCCAGCCTAGTGCACGTTTACCGTTGCTGTATACGGCTCGTGTGCTGTGTGTCGAGTCAGAATGTGTTCTGCTTTCTACTGTTAGCAGCATTAGTTCAGATGTGTCTTCTAAAAGATACAGACGGCCTCCTCCTGAGCTTCTGAGTGGCTGGCTAGGAACCCCGGGCACTCCAGACAGCAGTCTGTCAGCTCACAGCGCTTCACACAGAGTTCCTGCTGCAGGGGGTCAATGACTAATCACTACACACTAGCTGTTAAATGAGGCTGAAGGACCCTACCTGGACAAACACCTCAGCTCAGTGCTTCACCGCGGCCCAGAAAGTTCACTTCTCTCTCTCTCACTCTGGTTCTACAGCCCCCAGCCGAGGTTGGATCACACGAGGAACCTGATGACTAGTGGCATGGCTCACTGGCGCAGTGGCGAGAGCAGGGTGTTATGTTCAAACCCCAACCCCCGCCTCAAGAATGATTTATGTTCATTCCAAATGTTTAACAACGGGGGATTAACCAAATATACAGTGTGGCAGATACGATTCATGTATAGTATAAATGCTATACTGAAGTTATATGTGTAGCATGTATAAATAAACTGTATGGATACTGCATTGACTATAGCAAAGGTTGCAAGCTAATGTACAGCAATTTCTAAAGCACTATTTGTGATACTGCAAAATATAGACATTACACATACAGTTCAACCTAACCTTTATACGGGTCTGTTTACCCACAAAGAAAAAAAAAAACAAGCATAATATCTTCTGTGCAAAACATTACATATAGTATTGAATCTACTGCAGTTCCCTTGACCCACATCATGTGTATAATGTGTAGATAACACAAGGACGGTGCAGTGGAATGGAATGCAGCTATTGTAAGGTTGCTAGGGTGAGAAACACGACCAATCAGCACCATGCATTAACCAATCAGCACCATGCATTAACCAATCAGCACCATATATAGAAATAAGCAACTTCTTTAGTTCTTTAAAAAAACAGTGGAAAGGTCTTAAAAGAATTGGATTCCCTGTGCCTGTTAATGTTGAAGTGTGGCAGAAATGACGGACTGAGCATCATGCCTTAAATAAAATGTCAAACTGCATAGTCTGCATCATAAAATAACCGTAATAGTCTGCCATTTTAAAATGGTACTTTTAGCCTTTTTTTTAGCCTTTTTCCCTCATCCAAATTAATGCACGGCTGTGGCACTGGTGAAGAAAGTGGTGTGAAGCAAATGACAATTTAGGTTGAGCTGTGACCCGTTACTATGCTTTGAATCATTCCTACTTTGAAGCAGTTTTTAACTGTGGAGGTTAATACCTCTTATTCTTTCCAAAGATGGACTCCGTCAGGTTGCATGACCGTGAAGGAATGAGATGGCACAGTGTCTGCCAGCTGAAGCTATCGGGTTCGGTTCTGAGCCTTTTCAGAAATCGGCAACAGTCTCCGCTCGTCTGCAGGCAGACATCACATGCCCTGAACACAGCGCTGCCATTGTGCTGCTCCACGGCGTTCGCACTGCTGACCTAGAGTGGGTCGTAACAGCATGCCCCAGGCTCAGCCAATCAGGTGGAAGTCATCTTTCAGACGGAGGTTCTGAGAGGCTGAACAGGGAGGTCACTCTGTGTCCACCCGCCTCCCCCGTCACTGGGTTTTATTACCTCTCCCCATTGCTCCTTTGCTCCAGGCCATGGGGTGAGAGCTTCTTCTCGGAGTCGGATCCATGGTGGTCTACATTCCATTCAAAGCTCAGCAGCCGAGTACTGAATAGTAGCCGAGTACTGAATAGTAGCCGAGTACTGAATAGTCACTGAGCATCATAAGCTGTGAAGTCCTCAGCATCCATCGACTCGTCTCGTGCCCGGGGGAGGGGTGGGTGGGTTGTCTATTACCTTGTTCTCTTGGTGTAAGAATGTCCGACTGCTCTCCCAGACTGGTTTTGCTAGGCTGAATGTCTGTTCTCTTTGACTTCATTGATATGTATGTCTCTGATTGCCATAGAGAGTCAGTGTGCCATCCTGAACTTTAGTGCATAACCCTGAGTCTTTAGTGCCACTGGCATGATGATCTGAGTCAGGGGAGTTTCTGTTGTGGTGTGGCTCTTAGCTGTTATTATGTCCATGCAAAATCCGCCTCTTGAACAGCCATTTGCAATGGCCATGGGCAGTCTTCTGAATTGCGCGGGTAACCATGACAACGGCGCAGCGCAGGTAGGAGACCTTTTAAAGTGAGCCGCGTTCGCGAGTCCGTGTGGCAGAGCAGAAGCACCCAGGACCCTACAGCAAAGCTCTGGGCATGTCTGACCAGGTCTTTCCCTTTCGTTACCCAGCATCCTCTTTGCTGACATCGAGGGCTTCACCAGTCTGGCGTCCCAGTGCACGGCCCAGGAGCTGGTCATGACCCTGAATGAGCTGTTCGCACGATTCGACAAGCTGGCTGCGGTGAGTCTCAACAGGACAGAGAGGTTAACCTCCGTTTGGATCCGGCTCGTACACGCACGGTCGGAACTGCATGCAACCTGAGCCTGACACTCCCGCTGAGCATACGGGGGTCATGGGGTCGGGCCGGGCTACGCCGAGCATCCGCATGGGTATCCACCTGCTACTGAGCCCTGAGCCAGAGCACCACCCTCCTCTCCATCTCCAGGTGGGGTTCTGAGGTCCAGCAGCTGTGGGTCCAGACCCTCCAGTGCTCAGAAGAAGCCCTTACCTGGCCCGGGGGGAGACCTGTGCTCAGTCCCAGCCACTCACCCCTCAATCTCACTCTTTCTCTCACTCTGACATTCACTGTGACACTCACTCTTCTCTCACTCTTCTTTGCATGATTACTGAATGTCCCCACTGCCAATGTACTTAGTTTTAATCTAGATGGCGAAACCTGTTGCCATTTAGACACACAAAAAAAAAAACTTCAACAAAAATATTGAGGTTAAGCACTTTTTATGGGCAAAATGTCAAGATAAACCAGCCACTTTCAGACTGAACCAGATTATAAAAACCTGAAACTCTTTAGTCCAAATTTGGATCGCAAGATTATTAGATGAGAAAACATTCAGGCTGAACTATGACCTTTTCAGACCCGCAGGGAAAGATTGGAGCTGGGGTTTGTTTTTGTCCTGTGCATCATCCCCTCAGAAATCAGCAGTCCACACCCTTAAAAGGAGAAAATATGAGTGCTATTTAGTATGGATTCTAAAGGTCCAAAGTAAAGCTCTGTAAAAGATTCATGGTATGTATGTGTTACATGCCATGTTTATTGGTCTAAAATCAGCCATGATGACTCAGCCGCACTCGTCGAGACTGATGGCTTTTGTCAGGTCGCCACTTAGACACCTGTGTGTGTGTGTGTGTGTGTGTGTAGGAGAACCACTGTCTACGCATTAAAATCTTGGGCGACTGCTACTACTGCGTGTCTGGCCTGCCGGAGGCCCGATCTGACCACGCCCACTGCTGTGTAGAGATGGGAGTGGACATGATTGAGGCCATCTCGTGAGTATCACAGCTTCCTCCAAATGCAAATGACTTGGCTTTGCATGTGTTTACATTTGTGTACACACGCGTGTATTTGTCTGTAAATAATAATAAATAATAACGAGAGTGGGATCGTGTCCGTGTACGAGTCGAGCATGGCCAACAATGCAACATTAGCAGAACTTAAACGTTTAAAATGCACTGCCTCTCTGGCAACCTGCATTATGGTTAGCCGCATTAGCAACACACACGTTCCTTTGTGGTGAAAATGTCCGGCCCGAGTGGATGACCTGTGAGTCAGCACTGGGACTTGGTTCTGGACATCCTCCATTTAGGTGAGGTCCCCACTGCACTATGGCTCAGTGTTAATGGTGTGAGTAATGGCGGGTGAAGGAGGAGGAAGAGGTTGGCTGTTTGTTTTTGTTTGTTTTGGAGACAGACAGCAGGCCCGACGTACGCCCGACCCCGCCGCTGAGGTCCCGGTGCCAGTCGGGTTCTTTCCACGCCACTGCTTAATGCTTCCGGGTTGTTGGTTTCCACAAATGCAGTGTTTTGTTGATTTTGCTGTTGTTTATTCATGTTTAAGTGCAATTGCTTAATGTGTTTGTCACCCTTTAATGTTCTGACTGTATGGACGCCTGTAGTAAATGTCTGTAAATGTGTTTTTCTTCTTGTATTGTACTAATTGACAAATACAAAGAGGGGACCGGCCCCCTAGTGTCAGCCCTGAATTATTGAACAACGGGATTGATGCTGTGTATGTGTGTGTGGGGGGGGGGGGGGTGTTTGTGTGTTAGCGTGCACAACTAGTGTCCGTAACTGCACATCCTCAAGAAGTGTATATGTACAGACAGCATGTCCAGACAGATCTGTCGTGCATGTGTCTTCATTAGAAATGTCTGGCGTGTGCAGTGGCTTGTGAAGGCGGACTCACGCAGTCTCTCCGCTCCTCGGAGCGGGTGGCTTCGGTCGCCCACCGGCTACCACGGTTTGCTCGTCGCAGAGCAACCCTGGTTTTCCTTCTCATCCACCGCCCACGGCGTGCAGACGCTCAGCGGCACTGCAGGGCTCTCTGTAAGGAAGGCTGAGCGCGAATACCAGTGAAATACCAGTGAAAGTCCCTAACTGGTTTAAGCACGCAATTGCTGTAATTGTTCTGCCATTTAAAGATCAGATGTTTCCAGTAAGGTTACATCTGCAAGTTCATGATTTGGCAGAGTTAAATCAAATGCGCAAATGAAACCGCAGGACCTCACAGGATGTTCGGCAGAAATGTTATTAATGAAATCCAGGAGTTCTTGTTCAACGCTCGTTTTCTGATATTTAGGAGTCCACGTGAATTTCCAGTGCATCAGCCCTTCAGCTGTTGTAAAGTACTGGATGGCTCCACGAGGCCCTAATCCAGAAAATAACCTGCTGAGCTCAATTGTGCCATTTTATTATGTGGGCTTAAAACGTAATGAAATTAGCGTGATTACCACAGTGTCTGGGAATGCCACCTTGGCTGTTAAGGACCACACAAGTGAAACAACCTACTTTGGCTCAGTGCCAAGCATGAGGTGGGGGGGGCATAGAGGCCAGTGTTCTTCAATGACGTGTGTGTGTGTGTGTGTTCCAGACTGGTGAGAGAAGTCACGGGGGTCAATGTGAACATGCGCGTTGGGATCCACAGTGGCCGTGTGCACTGCGGGGTCCTGGGATTGCGGAAGTGGCAGTTCGACGTGTGGTCCAACGACGTCACGCTGGCCAATCACATGGAGGCAGGCGGAAAAGCAGGGTGAAAAAAAACGGCGTTGTAAACTTGTGGATTATCGTGGAAACGTGGCTTCTGATTATTTTCCTTAGATTATATTCCACACAATGAATCTGCTCCTCTGCTTTGTTCCAGACGCATCCACATAACCAAAGCCACCCTGAACTACCTGAACGGGGACTACGACGTTGAGCCTGGCTTCGGCGGCGAGAGGAACTCTTACCTGAAGAAGCACCACATCGAAACCTACCTCATAGTGGGCTGTAGCCAGAAACGGGTCAGAACCGCCTCTCCTATCCCTGCTCTCACCCACTGCTATTGTGATGGGGAGAACACTTAACTCCCCTAAAGCTTGACGCTGCTCTCTGAACCCATGGCTCAGGGGAAATTAAGCAAAGGGGTTTAACTTCCCCCTCTTTCAGGCTTAAGGTGCATGGTGTTAATGCATTGACCACCCTAATCTTTAGTTATGCGCTCTACATGGTGTAGTCTAGTTGTAGGTTCAATAAATAAGCCACAATTAAGTTTGGAGTCCAAGTAGTTGAGCCACGTGATGTTTCTTGGAACAGAAAGAAGAGAAAGCCATGATTGCCAAGATGAACCGCCAGCGCACCAACTCCGTCACGCACAACAGCTCTCACTGGACGGACCGGCCGTTCTACAACCACCTGGGGGGCAACCAGGTCTCCAAGGAAATGAAGAGGATGGTGAGGGGAAATGGATGCGCGTGTGCACACGTCCACACACACACTTCATTGTACACAGACACACACATGTGCACAGACACACACTCTCACTCTCTCACCGTGCTTGGTATTTATTGTTGACCAGGCTCACTGTATTACATCTGTCTGTCTACTGTATTTGCACTCCTGTGTGGAGTGGCAGTTTGCCCTTTTGCAGGCATTAATAGACCGAAAATACTGCTGGGTGCTAAACAAGTGCATGTTTGCATTGGTTTTAATTGCTGTGAGTCACACCAATTGCCACGTCTGAAGGAAGAAGCTCATTTATTTCTTTATATTACACAGTGTGTTAAGAGAGGCGGAGCAGTCAGGACTGCCATGCCCGTGTCACTAAGCTCCGCCCCCTCTCCCTCTCCGGGTGGCACAGGGGAACGAGGCTCTGATTAAATAAGGCAGACTTGCCTCGCAAGATGCCCTTAAGGATTTAATCAGGCAAAGTGGAACCTGCAATTAGAACCAGCACCCCTGGGGGACAGACTTTATCTCGCCCTCTTTTCTTCTAAGCACCCCCACCCCGACCCCTTCACTAATACCATAGCAAAGGTCCCCGATCTAAATTAATTGATTTGGTCACGTCTGTCAAAGAAAACAGTAAGAGGTGATTTAGAGGCATAACCTGAACTCTTATTCAGTGATGCTTAGCTCCCAGTATGACTTCACAAAAGCTAATGAGGGAAATAAAAGTTGCATGTAACGCAGGAATTCATGGTGGTTCCTTTACTGCGCCAGTGTCCTGACGGATTAATTGATTAGCCGCCTTCCTTCACACCGCTGTCTGCATAGGTGACACTTTACATATGTAGATGCATAGATCTTCCTCATGAGTATAATCTGTGAAATCATCTTCCTCATTAGTATAACCTGTGATAATTTTGAATGACAAAACACCCAACACGTTAGTGTCTGCTGAGCTGTCTAGAAGACTACAGTGGCTTCAGAGGGCCAGAAATGGCACCTGCATGTGCTGCTTCCCACCCTTAGTGCACCCTGGGCCATGGTGATCATGTGACTGGAGTACGAGGGCGACGGGCACGGGTGTCGGGGCGCACGGTATTCCTGCAAGACTTCAGGGCCCATTACTACACCCCTAGCAACTGATCCAGGAACACTTTATTTTTACACGAGCGCTGGGGCTAAATTTAGACCCCGAGTAGGTAGCCGTGACAGCGGCTGCAGGCTGGCAGATTTCTGACGAGCACACAATTGTGCGTTTCCCTTGAATGCGCACAGAGTCGGGTGTGTGGTTTCGCGAGGCACCACGTTACCAGCGCTTGGTCCTCCTGAGGCATGTGAATGGGGTCGACCCCCCTGGAGTGTTCAGGCTCCGTCACGCCAGACGATGCCCCAGTATCTCCACGGCACTGTGCTTCCCACCGAGGACGAACAGCCGGCGGGCCAGATCTACCCCTGCCGCTGTACGGGCGAGACCGCCAGTGTGTGTGTGAGTGTGTGAGCGTGTGTGTGTGTGTGTGTGTGTGTGTGTGTGTGTGAGGGTGTGGTGGGATCCTGACACACCGATGACAAACCCCTTCTTGTTCATGCAGCGTTTTTTTTGGCCTGTGGCCTCTTTCTTCTTTTTGTCATTTTTGTTTATGCATGTTTTTTTTTTATGAACTGAGATTTTAGCTGTTTTTAGGATGGCACCGACAGAAAAAGTACATACGCCTAAATATAAACGGCTCCCAAACATGGAGCCTCACACGTGATGTGAAGCACAGCTGTAGCATGCACGAAGATAATTTAGCCGATTCCAATAGAAAACACATTAAATAAACCGTCTGCCTAATGTAAACAGAAAATAGGACGAAAACAATGGGACAACCTCCCCCTGCATGTGGAGATCATGACTAACCATTCACACCAGTAAAGGTCCAAGCTGAGAGAGGGCTGAACTGGTCTGATGTGGTCGGAGGGCAGGAACGACGCCCTGGGGCGGTCAGCGGCTTCCTGGGAACACTAGTATGTTTAAAATGTACAGCCCAGCCAATCACAGACTATCAGCAATCATCCTGTTAACAAGTAGGTGTCAGGGAGGGGTTGAAAGGAGAGAATGTGAGAGAGTGAGAGAAAGTGAGAGAGAGAGAGAGAGAAGGAGATACTAACCAGATGGACGCGTGCATCAACACACAAGCCACGTAACAAGCTCACATGTATCGCACGTTGTGTGTAGTTTAACACCCTACAAAAGTCTCACATCCACTGGATGGAAACTCTGAGGTATCTTGTTCCACATTCATTTCGAATGAAAACCACGAAACAGAAAGTGTAGCGTGACTCCCTTTGTGGTGCAGGCGATTTTAACATGTAACTCACAGAGGCAGAACATCCAACACCAACGTATCCTTTACACCAAGCCTGTTTCTTGGACACGTACAGTATCCACACTTTACTTCTTCCGTGCTGATAGTTGGCTTTATGGTTCCATTCCTCTCTGCCTCTGCTTTCTGTCTTTTTCTCTTCTGTGTGGAGCAGCTGTGTAGTGGAGGTCAGATGACATGGAGGGTATTTAGGGTCTCTGCACACACACTGATACTGCGCCATTAATCTCCAGTCACTGGGTTGCAGTAGTGGAGGTTGTGGGGCATCTCGCACAGATGAGCTGAGATGTCTGTTTCTCCAGTGTCACCCCTCAAGCCAGTCCAGCTCTCCCTCTGCCAACACGATTGACGTCAAGTGGAAGGAGAGATAAAAACTGTATTGCTTTTACATTCACACAATTTTTGTGTGTGAAGACAAATTTTTTGTCTTTTATTTTTGTCTGTGAAGACCATTTATTTTTCGGCATTCGACCCATGTCAGCAAAACACGGTTTGATGCAGGACGTTTTGATATCACAGGGCAAAGTCAGTGAGGATGTGAGAGTTTCTGCACATGATAAAAGCTAGACGTTAAATTCAGGCAGGTGTAAACTGCAAAGTGTAGCGTGCCGTAGTTCATGAGCTCATCTACCAGCAGGGGTCAGTGTTGTTCTACAAACACATATTCTGGCGCTGATTATTGTGTTTTCTGCTGCACAGCGCTACTCTAGTTTTGCCATTTATAAAGTTAATGCTGTTGATTTATTGTGTTCCTCTGCAGGGATTTGAAGACCCCAAGGACAAGTGAGTACAAACGCTTATCTGCTCCCGCCCAATTCTGTTCCATCAGCTCTGGTGAAAAGGCTACCGCCTGCAAGCTATGGTTTTACTGCCACCTTGAAAGCCACACATCTTTATTACCCCAGTAATAATGCGACGAACACTAGCGGGCGATTGTCAGGCAGAGTGTGTCAGGAGTTCACCTAGTACCCTCTGCTTTCAAGATGGCATTGGATCCATGCTTTCTGTCACCTGTTAGCTAGACAGAAAACAAATGTATAAAAGTCTGGGGCTCTGTAGTGCATGAATAGTGCTGGCTCCAGAATAAGTGTACAAGGTGTGTGCTACGTTTTTTGGTCCATATTTGCATGAATCATCATGCAGGCCTCTGGTTATACTGGAAGATTCGATCAGCAATTTCATTGTGGAAAAGAGTATCTCAGAAATGCTTTAGAAAGTATCTCAGAAATGATGCTGATTGCTAAAAAATAAACCATATCCTACACACGATGCATCTGCAGTCCATCTGACTAATCTTGTTCAGTTCTATTTACTAGAAAGTTGTGCAATGCTAGATCTGATCAAATATATAAAATATTTTGAAATCTGCATGCTTGTCATTAACTGTCCGCTGTTCAGTATCTCGCAATGATCTCCAATGAGAGCACGACTCGCCAAATCGGCATGCACAACAGTCGCCGTTTGACCCGTGACCGAACGATTGCGCGATTGCTCCGCGAGTGCACCGATTGTCCGGCGCCGCTTGTCGCCGTTGTGTTTGCGGGGGGGGGTTGTGGGAGAGCAGTCGCTCGTGCGAGCTCGTCGTCCCGGCGACGAGGAGAGGTGGAACAACGGCGTCTCGTCTTGTGTTATCCAGACATTTCATTTTCAGAAACACCCAGGAAAACCTGAACCCCGAGGACGAGGTGGACGAGTTCCTGGGCCGCGCCATCGACGCACGCAGCATCGACCGCCTGCGCTCCGAGCACGTCAAGAAGTTCCTGCTCACGTTCCGTGAGCCAGACCTGGAAAAGAAGGTACTGCTTTAGACAGCCCAGGTTCGCTCGCTTGCAAACACCACTGTCCCGTCAAGCTGATGGCATTCCTTCGGAAGCTATCTCACTCTAAACCACATGGGGACATAATGCGTGCATTTCGGTAATACTGCGCATCTAAACATAACACACTTAGCAGCCGCACGTTCACGCTTTTCCACGTGTGCCTTATGCTTCACCTGCCCAAAATGACTGGAAAGGTGCATATACGCAGGGACATTCTTCCTGAGGTGTACCGCAGAAAGGCACATCGGGGCTCTGAGTCCAGAGTGAGTCACGCGGTGACATTTGAGCAGAGCCCAATGACTCGGCTGGCTTTTGTCACGAGCGCTCGACCCCGCACCTCTCGCAGTCCGTCACGACCAGCCTGCTGAGCTACAGCCGTCCACGTAATGACAAAGGCGAGCGGAGAACCGGAATATAAAGAGAAGAACCGTCCAGGGTTAGAAAAAAAGATAACGGAGTGGGACGATAATGCGTTCTCCTCCTCCGTGCGCCACTGCGAAGCCCTTTCAGCAGTAAACAGGTCCTCCGCCCTCTGACTGGGATCAGTGGCCTCTGTCAGATCTGCCCAGCTTTTGTGTGTAAGGTGACGTAATGGCCGCTGTTTTGTTCCCTCCAGCTGCTTGCTGCTTTTCGTTTCGCCGACGTGTCTCTTTTCAGCCCAGGGAGGAGCTCCCATTCTCCCCCATTAACTTTGTACCATCCAGTATTGTCCATTCATTGTCCTTTGGGGAGCTAATTGCAGAGACTCTTTTGAAAAATGTTTATGCTTTTCTTCCATGTGTTTGTCTCTGCTGCTCTCCCCCTCTCCTCTCCTCCCCCCTCCTCTCTTCCCCTCTCCTCTCCTCTCCTCTCCTCTCCACTACACTCCTCTCCTCCTCTCTCCCCTCCCCCTCCCCCTCCCATCCTCTCTCTCAGTACTCTAAGCAGGTGGACTCCCGGTTTGGGGCATACGTTGCGTGCGCCTCTCTGGTCTTTTTGTTCATTTGCTTCATCCAGATTGTCATCATCCCAGCGTAAGTACCACGCCGCATGCACCGCGCTCTGGGCTCTGAAGCAACACGGCCGCGTTAGAATAGGGCCGTTTGCTCTTGCATGTGAAAGTGAAGCTTCTTCATTGCAGAACGAATGCAAACTATGGGGTCTGTTCTCACCTGCTCATGACACCCTCATGTGGGCATTTCACCAGAGTCCCTGTTTTTATGCTTTTCTTGTTTCCCTGTATTCTCTACTTCATGGATCCTCTCGTGATCTCTTTCCTCCACGGTGTTAGCCTTATATCCCCAGTGTTTTGTTGCTGTTTTTACTTCTCCATCTCCATTCTTTTCACCCTTCATCTCCTTCCTTATTTCTTTCTCTCTCACATTCTCTCCCCCCTTCTCTCTCTACCCCATCTCTCTCTCTGTCTTTCTCTCTCTCTCCCCTTTTTCTTCCTGTCACCCAAACATTTCTGCTCTCTGTTCCTCAGCTCCAGTTTGATGGTCGGTTTTTTTGTGTCCTGTCTGATCACTCTGATGGCCGTCATGTTCGTCTCGGCCATATACACCTGTTTTGGGGTAAGTCGTCTTTAATAGCTCCACCCCCACGCTCCGCCTTACCATCGAAGCATTCACTAGCCTACAAAAACACAGCCAGGCCCAGACGGTGTCAGATCCACTCGGGACTCCATACCCCTCAGCTGCATGTTACGGTTTTCTCCAGCGCTGAAGACGACACACGTTGTCGGCGAGTCCGTGCCAACAGAGGCACGGGTCGTCTCTGGCTGACAGTGACTGATCACCGGTTGTTGTGGAGAGCCGGTCTGAGCACAGTGCCCTCCCAACAGTCAGCTCGTGAATCGCTTGTGTGGATGCGGCTGTTTTCCTTAGCGGTGAAACCTCATAGAGAGGCTCCGAGTCAGACAGACGTAGCACAGATCTGGCAGCCTCTAAGCAGACCTAGGACTTCTGGCAGTGAAGGAAGCCTAACTGTCCCTGACGCCTAACTGAGCCCCCCGCCACACACAAACACACACACTCAGGTTGAAAATTGGATTGACCTTACGGTTGGCTCCTGACCGTGAAAGGTCTTTAAGAAAAGTCCTTCATGTTGCTTATACAAAAACTTGTACGTAGTTTAAAGTCCGTGTAGTCCAAATTCTGTAGGCAGCTTTTAAAAGTGAAATATTAGCATGTCCAACAATAAAATTAATTACATTCCTCCAAACTGCAGAGTACATACTCTGAGATGGGACCGAGGGTTTTTCATGATTCTTGAGGATTGAGAGAAAATTCGGTCCACATTAGAATACAGAACAGAGCAGTTATTAAAAGTTTCTCCCAGTGGATTAACATCACCCTGAAGCCATGGTAGTCACCTCTCTTCCACCCGACAGCTCTTCCCAGGGCCACTGCAGAATCTGTCCAAAAGGATCGTTCAGTCCCGGCTCAACAGCACACTGGTGGGAGTCTTCACCATCGTCCTGGTTTTTCTCGCAGCCTTCATCAACATTGTGAGTTCATTGTCTTCCAGCAGGAAATGGATATCAATCACTTCAGAGATCAATACGCCTGTATTGGCAAAGCACAAGAGTCCTTAGGCATAAGTCCATAGTGTCCATAGTGGGCCTTTGCACATTAACGTGGATGTCACAGCATGTAGAGCTAACGTGGAATAGTCCTGTTCTCATCCTGATGGGTTTGTCGCGTGTCCATCCTCCAGTTCACCTGCAGCGCCGACGACCTGAAGATGTGTCTGGCTCAGGAGTTCGGCGTCAACCCCGCTGGCGTGAATGCCTGCCACGTGCGCGCCTCCACCCTGAACTACTCCCTGGGGTCAGGGGGCAGCTTCTGCCACAGTCCCTCTCCTGCCTGCAACTTCCCAGAGGTGAATATGCCTGGAGATGCTCTACCCTGCTCCGCCTGAGAACGACTGCGAATTCCACCAAACATCTCAGGGGCGTGTGCATTTTTAGAAAGACGCGAAGCTGTAACACATTTAGTAGACATGAACGTTTTTACATGACCCTGGATGGCTCCCAAACTGGATAATTTGAAGTAATATGCGTACGTGCTTGTGTGTGTGTGTGTGTGTCCTCTCCTCCAGTACTTCTCGTCGTGTGTGTTGCTCAGCCTCCTCGCCTGCTCCGTGTTTCTACAAGTGAGCAGCATTGGGAAGCTCTTCCTCACGCTCTTCATCGAGAGTGTCTACGTTCTGGTCATAGAGGTGCCGGAAGTCAGCCTGTTTGACAACGTTGACCTCCTGGTCATGGCCAACGCCATGTGAGCTACTCACCCACTGCACAAAGTACACGCAACATGTATGCTGAGAAACACAGTTACAACACAGTCACACCTGGAACTGAGATTTTGGCGTCAGCCCTTAATTATTTCAAACACATTCCATATTCCACTCGCATCACAATGAAGAATTCCAGATTAGAATTCCCAGGTGTAAACAGCATTCCTCCTCTAATGAACGGCTGCCTGGTCCCGCCGGCGATGTGCTGTGCTCAGATCAATTACAAATGTTTTATTGGAGCATTTTATGCTTGTGTAGGGAGACGACAGGTGTTCATGCAGGCTGTCATGCACCGTGTCAGAGAGACTGCAGCACCTACTCTGAAATGCAGTAATTGCTGTTAATGGGAATTACAGTACCACTCATCATAATCACAGTGATCCTTTCTGTCCTAATCAAGCGGCCCTGGGACTGCATTCTGGACTAAATAAACAGTTATTTCCCAGATACGATTTGATTTGTCGATTTACATAGACAGGCGTGTTGCCTCAACCCATACACACATGGGGTTTCATGGGTGTTTAGTTAACGTCCAGCCCCCTGTGGCCCCTGGGCTGCATAAACTGTGCCGTAGGAACGGCCTCCTGAGCGCACGCCTACTGATTTGGCTCGAGCTGCTTTCACAACATCTGTCTTGAAGATAAAGTGGTGGCAGTGGCTCTCTGCCCCTCTCATGCGTCTCCTTTTTGTTTTGTATTCACAGCGAGCACATCAACGGAACAAGGTAAGATGATATCTGCTAAATGGAATCACAGAGGTGAAGTAAATTCCCTTGAACCTCCACAGCAGGTTGCTTTGATTGCTTCGCTGCGATTGCTGCCGTCGTTACACGAGTACACGGTATCTTGCTGATGTTTGTAGATGTATAACTGAGATGTTGGGCTGATACCCCGCGAGTAATTGTAGTCTCATGAATGGAAAAGTCAATCCCCACCATGGAGATGTGATCTGATTCCTTTCAGCTTACCCTTTCAATAAAAGTGTTGCACTTAAATGGTTTTTGAGAAGTATAAATCGGCAAAAGCCCTTGAGTAGCTTTATTAATGAGATAAAATATACAGATTCTTATGTTCTTGCTGAGCCTTGTGCCATGACGAATTTTGAAATGCCATTCAGTGAATTTGTTTGTGTGTGTGTGTGTTTGCGTGTGTGTGTGTGTGTGTGTTTGCGCTCTGCAGCTGTGTGGCAGAATCTAGGGTTCCGCTGAAGATCATGACTCCCGTGGTTGTCACGGTTTTCGTGTTGGCACTCTACTTACACGCCCAGCAGGTGGAGTCCACAGCTAGGCTGGACTTTTTGTGGAAACTACAGGTCTGTTCTGAATTGCTGACTTGAACCGTTGTAGTAATAACTGCAACTAAATGAAGCTCAGGCTGCCTTTGTCCAGCCTTCACACTGTATGTGCCCGCTCCCTTCTCAGGCCACGGAGGAGAAGGAGGAGATGGAGGAGCTCCAGGCCTACAACCGCCGCCTCCTGCACAACATCCTGCCCAAGGACGTGGCGGCACACTTCCTGGCGCGCGAGCGTCGCAACGACGAGCTCTACTACCAGTCGTGCGAGTGCGTGGCCGTCATGTTCGCCTCCATCAGCAACTTCTCCGAGTTCTACGTGGAGCTGGAAGCCAACAACGAAGGCGTGGAGTGTCTGAGGCTCCTCAACGAGATCATTGCCGACTTTGACGAGGTAGAGCTAGAGGTTGCGCCCCGCCCCCCACCTCCCGTTGCTCGGCAGTGCCTCACCTGTCCTTCTTCACCTCTTCTCCAGATCATCAGTGAGGATCAGTTCCGTCAGCTGGAGAAGATCAAGACCATCGGCAGCACGTACATGGCTGCCTCTGGCCTGAACGACTCCACCTACGATAAAGCCGGCCGCTCGCACATCCGCGCCTTGGCCGACTACGCCATGCGCCTCATGGACCAGATGAAGTACATCAATGAACACTCATTCAACAACTTCAAAATGAAGATCGGTAAGCATGCTCTGTGTGTAATACACACCAAAAGATTCTGTCCGTCACATGTACTTGGATATTGCTTTATATTATTATTATCATTATTTTATCACGTCATTTTACTTAATTACATTTTTTTTTCTTGTAATTATTTTATTAGTTATGCCATTTTATTATTTTACGTTATTTGTATGTTTTATGATGTTTTCTTCTATTCATTAAGTAAAGCACTTTGAGGTGATTATCATTATTAAGGGCTTGTTGTGATTTGAACTTTTGGGTGTGGTTTCCATAGGTCTCAACATGGGTCCAGTAGTGGCTGGAGTAATAGGGGCTCGTAAGCCCCAGTATGACATCTGGGGCAACACGGTGAACGTGGCCAGCCGCATGGATAGCACTGGAGTCCCTGAAAGAATACAGGTGACATGTTTCTGCCTTTGATAAAATAAATCATAAAAGCCAACTTTGTAACCTGAAATCATCTACCTGCGTTGAAGTGAAGTTGTATTCCCAGAAGCCCCTCTAACTAACTCTGTTGATGTATTTATTTGTTCCAGGTCACAACCGACCTCTACCAGGTCCTTAATTCCTATAAGTACTCACTGGAATGCAGAGGAGTTGTCAAAGTGAAAGGCAAAGGAGAGATGACCACCTATTTTCTGAATGGAGGACCCAGCAGCAGTTAACACTACTGACATCAGGGTAGCCTAAGAAGAAAAGGGCTGGGTCATGTGATCTCTCTGGCCAATAGAAACTAAGGGTGACTCGTTCAGATTTGGCCCATGCCCAGTCGTAGAGCATTTTGTCCTTCCCATGTACTGAGGCGTCTGGTGGCCTGAATGAAGGAAGCTCTTTTAGAACCTCGTGTTGGTGTGGAGAAATCCAGTCGGAAGGTTTGCCTGCAGGGATCAAGATGACCAGTAGAGACCAAAGAAGCAGAAAGGAATCTTGGACATGCAAGTCAGTTTGCCCATTCTTGCTTTGCCTGCTGTGAGATGATGGATACGCAGCTGGGACTGTTCCTCCAAACGACACAACTGTGAAGTCGCTGAAGTACATAAGAGAAAGCAGATGTTTTATGTGTGTATAACACATCTGTGTATGTGAAGCAATGTATGTCCGTACAGTCTCGTTGTCCTCATACACTGCTGAGCTAAACATGGGTAGATTTGCTAATGTGACCATTAGTAATGTGTCCAGCACAGAAATGCTATCCCCACACTTCTTATGAACATGTTCAGGACTCACTGTGGTGGACACTGATGAAGATGGAGAACTGTGGTGTTCCACAACTAGCACTTCAACATCCAGGATGGGAACTGTTTCGTATTGTGTGTGTGTGTGTTTACAGAACTCCCCTGTCCCCAGTGATGTACATGTACCCACACACACAAACAAGTGTTTCTTTCCACTCACTAAGAATGCACACAAAAGAACACCAAACACAAGACACTTTGAAGGACAGAACATGTGCACCTGGCTTTATTTTCTATTTTTGACATTTTGTATTTTGTCTCTAAAACCAAACCGTATCAAAACTATTTTAGATTCTATATTTTGTACATTAATATATATTAGAGCAATGTCTATAAACACCAATGTGTATTCAGATGTACATATGTCAGAAAAATGTGCAACAATAATGCATATTTAATGGGCAGGGGTCTGATTTAAATGGCTGTAAATTGTCTTTCACCTTTGCTCTCCTTTTGCATTGATGCAGCACCTGCACACATTTGAAAACTACAAAAAAAAAACTGCTCAGAGAATCAGGTAGAAATGAGACCATTACACGCCGTGGTCCTTACTTAACACGACCGTCATACAAGAGCTGCTGGAATTGTTGCAACTTTTTTTCGGAATATACCATCACAGCTTCGCAAACGCGAGAAAACCCCTGCAATCAGCAGAGCTCACGCTGCTTTTAGCCTTGGGCTAAAATCGCGCCCTAAAACGTTAACGCACCCCTTGGCCATTTTGCACTGTTCCTCTGCCTTCCTGCCATCCCTGCCTACCCCCTCTCAGCTCAATCAGATGGTACGACCCAATGAATGTTCATTTTCTCCAAAGAGGCCTTCATATATAAAGAATGCTGAGTGGCTACTAATCCGTGCCATGTTCATCAGTGGAGTCCATGTGGTGATGCTCCATGTTTTGGTACATTTTTACTTGTGGGATGTTCTTTTTCTCAGTGTAAATATTGCCAAGTAAAGGCAGTTAGATGTGCAATGATCATGTTTCCGTGTAGAATGTTCCATCTGTATTTCAGGAGGTTACTACAGATTATGCTGCTTGCTGATTCTGGTCTTTGGGAGGTGTCATTTACAGTGTCTGTGACAGGGCACTTTCCCCAGGACCGCGTACTGTATCCTACGTTTTGATTCGTGTTGCTTTCCTTTTATCCTTTTCCTTTTATATCTAGTCAAATTGGGTCCCTTTTAGCCTTCCAACATTTGTTTTAATATTTGAAGGGGTGATCAGTGCCATCTTTTTTGCCTTCACTTTGTCGGTCCTCCAAAAAGACTACAATTTTGTGTTTTGGTGTTTTATGTACGTTATCGTTGGCTTTTTAACCCTAGGTAAAACAGGTGCCATGATTTCTTCAGTTTTCTTCAGCAGATTTCAACAGTCATTATGATCACGTGGACTCATTAAGTTGAGGGGTGAAGGGTAAACAACAGAAATACATGTTCAACTGTCCCTGAGGGATCCAGGTTCCCAATTATGTTGTTTGTGTAAAACCTCAAAGGCCCAAGTTTTGTCAGCTGCTGAACTGCAGGTTTCACAGAACTAACTCATGGGTTGTTTTCCTAATCTGCTATGTCAAAAGAAGCATTATACCTTTTTTTTACATTCAAATAAAGCACTTCAGATGCTGACACATTCCCAAACATAATTACACTATCAGTGCTTATGTTACACTAGTCAGCATTTGGTCAGGCTGAGATATGCATGCAAAATGTTTTGATGGACATTTTGTAGTCTGGCCAGAGGGTGGCAGCAGTACACTATCGGAATGTCAATTTAACCGGTCCATTCAACTTTGAGTTCAATTCATATGAGCACCTAGAAACACCTAATAAATAAGCTTACTGACGATACAAAAATACAATCAGCTAATATGTAGAGCACACTTTTTATACAGATAAAAAGCATCTGATAAACAATAAGGCAGCGAGCTGGAACAGACGACTTAGCGTCACGGCCCTGGGGGCCCCTCAGTGCCCAATGGCCTTTCTCCAAACCACATTCAGTTAAGCATTGAATTAAATACAACGTCAAATATCCATGAAAGTATACCAAGTTGATTGCACCTTAAATTGACCGCTCCGTGCATTCAGACCAGTCAGGTGTGATTGAATCACGCCATTGCACAAGCCTTTATGGCGGTATTGTTCGCTGAAGAAAAGCGCTTTATGCCGGGTGAGAAAAAACAGCTCATTGACATTAAAGGAGACCCTGGCCCATTACTGGGCAAATTAGGTCTTTGTGCCAGAGAGCTTGGCTGTTACGTTCGCAAGATTTCAGTTTGTTCTAATGTTAGTTCTGATAATCGTCAAAACGACAAAAACGGAGATTCAAGTCGTTGTCATTAACACACATTCATGGTCTGTCGGACGTCATTATGCGGACAAAGGCGTTATGGACCTTGGATCCATACTCCCGAGTCCGGGAATCTCAGTGCGGACCCGAGACCATGCCAAGGAAGATTACACTCTGAAGGACCACTTCCTTTCCACGTTTTCGAGACGCCAGGCAATAACTACGTTTTAAAGTTGTCTGCAAAGTAGCAGAGTGTATACTTACACATCGGGTGGAAAATCACCTTGGTTAGGTAGGTGCTATCGTAATTGCGCCCACGGTGACGAAACCCCAGCAATTTGCGTACAAAAAACTTCAAATGGGCCATGAACTGGAAAACGCCAAGCGGTTCATCTACGCCTCGTTTAGGTTAGAGAAGTCAACGTAGCGACAGCAACCGGGGAGTCGCTCGTAGTGATCCGAATGAAACGGCCCTTTCTATTGCCGACCTAACCTGACCACCGTCGTAACCATATCTCTCTTCTTCCGAGAGTTGTGGAAAGTGATATCTGTTGTAGACGCGACAGTAAAGAAGCAGCAACGCGTATTTGAGAAGAATTTCCGCCATCGCTTGTGAATATCTACAACCTGCGCCATCTTGTCCATTACGTCGACAATAGAGCGCGAAAAAGAGGACGTGCAAAGTCTTATATAGACGTTGTTTATACAGATGTGAAAAAACATTTGTCTTGTACATTTATTCTGAGGGCAACTCCATTCAGCTATATTATGACCTTAAAATTAGATTCCCAGCATAAGAGAATGTAATGGTTTTTTATTCGTTTTCTACAGTAAACAAAGCAGAACATTATGTTAGTGAACATCAGATGGCTAAGTGCTTTTAGTTCTGGAGTCCTGCTTATGAATCTCAGAGGAACACGCTTCAGACGCCACTCTCAACACTAAACCATAGCTATTTACTAAATAAAGCAGCAAGGTCAGGATCACCATTTTGTAAAATAAATGTACTTTTAAATGCAGAAATGTAACCCACAATTTCACTGTACTAGGTGTTGTCAGGTAAAGGACATCTCAATTGTATGTTCTGCTGTCCTTTGTTTTGAAAAAGCTAATTCATTATTCAAATACTTTTTAAAGAAGCATTTGTTCATAAATAATGAAGCATGCATAAAAATGGCACATTACATTTATAGAAAGTCAAACTTGTCTTTACTAAAGGTCTGGGCACAGATTCAAAAAAACACCTCCCCAATCATATATCAGTCAACTTCCAGAAGGCAGTCAAGATACAAAGCCACCAGACAAACATACGCAAATATGACAATTCATTCAAGTGTCCTTGAGGGTTTTGCATGTGGGCACCGGTGCACCCAGGCGAGTACTGGAGAGATCCTGAGGGATAAGCAGGACTCTCCGTGGGCAGGACATTGCCCTGTCGTGGCAGAGCTGGAAGAGAGTGCAACCCTTCCCCCGGCTGCCAACGCATAGGCAGCACACACGCTACTGAGGCAGCTGCAGCAGAAGACACTGTGCTCGGCACACACACACACACACACACACACGCGCTAGTCTGAAAGTGCTTTAAGGGTATTAATGTTTCATGAACAGCCTGGAACTGTAAGAAACCTACGGTGACACGAGTTGTGGGAATGTTGATGTAATATGCTCAAATAAGCTCTGCGTGACAGGAAGAGAATGATTGTGTGTGTGCATGTCTATTAATTATTGTATTGGTACATTTCGTCATATTGAGAGCCAAAATTCCTGTATATTGCATATCTGACTAACAATTACCAATAACAAAAATACTGATAGTCAACAAAAATAAAAATAAATACCTACTGTTTAAATATATCTGAAAAAGTCTTCGCATTTCCAAACTGATGTAACAAAATGCTAGAAAACGCACATATTTTTGAAACAACCAGAGAAGTTACTTAAATGAAACGTGAAGCCTCATGATGATTGACCGTCACAGGCCCTGGGCTGTCCACATCCCGCACTACAGCGGGCCTGACAAAGATAACTCCCTTCGTCCAAGACGTACAGTGTCGGTGGCACACACCACTGTCAGCGGCTCAGGGGTTTGGCTCACGGTCGGCGCTGGAGGTGGAGGTGGGCGTGGGGGTCTGCTGGAGGGTCCAAGCAATGGCTGGAGCACGTTTTTCAGACGTTGTAGTCGGGGGCCTTTCCCTGCGGCTGGCGTAGGCGCACCTGCAGGGTGGTGAAGGCGCCCACAGTCACGTGGAAGAGAATCTGCCACAGGTTGCGCAGCTCGTAGAGATACATGTTGCACAGACAGATCAGAGCGAAGGCCAAGATGGACTTGATGTCCCTCCATACCGAGAAGTAGGCAAACAAATAACACTGAAAAGAGAAAGGACACAGTCACAACAGCACTTGACACCACACCCCTAACCCTAACTTGACACCACACCCCTAACCCTAACTTTACACCACACCCCTAGCCCCCGACTGAATCCTAAACTACTTCTTACCACCAACCCCCGTTCCCCAAATGACAAAACGCCAGAGGTCTCTTCCTTTGTATTCTGCACCACCGCTCAGCACAGAAAGGTGAAGGTCAGGACACTACTGTGAACATGGTCTGTCACCATATCGTGTCAAAGCATCAGCTGTGCAACACTGATGAGTTTGTGGCCTCGCCGAACAATGCTAAGACTGCTCCGTAGCACACGAGGAAGTAAAAAAAAATGTTAAAAAGAAAATGTAGCCAAGTCCATTCTCAACAGCTCTTGGCCATCCGAGCCAAACACACAACGGCTGGTTATCAAACCCAGTACAGGCCCTGCTTACTGAGTCCCCAACCTCCTGGGCGGCAACGCCTTCACCAGCCACGCCCTGTATATAGTGTCAATAGTGTGTCAATGACTCCTACACACGTAGCACTGAAGCACTTAAGCGACAAGAAGCCCTGATGTGCCAAGGCCTTTTTCCTGAGAGCGGGTAAGAGCAGATCCCCTTCCCTCCAGCCTGATGGAAATGGGGGTTGACGGGCGGTAAGTCATCCCTCCGCCTGATGGACGAGCTCTCACTTACCTGATACAGACAGGCCGCCGTCCCCAAGAAAAAGGCAATCACGTAATTAAAGTCTTCGTCCTCGTTCTGCGGACGAAGCAGAAAAAGAAAAAAAAAAAAAAAACCAGTGGTGCCACATTAAGGAATTATGCTGCACAGACGAATTACAGCAGGAAACCCTGCTCAGCTGATCAGTTAGATGTACGAGGCTGCTGGGATCGGCTGGAAGTGCAGAAGGGCTGGAGCATCAGCTGCAATGCGCAACTGTTCCACACAGCACTTCTTGTGGCCTAGATTCCTCAGCTGTAATTACGCCAGTCACTCTGCTGTATGTTAGGCAACATAACAGTCTGAAGATAAACAGAAGGGGGGGGGGGATTTTTATGCATACTGGCGCCCCAGTGCCCTTGCAGAGTGAAGCTTACCTGCAGGATGCTCTCAATGGCATGGACTCCACGCAGCAAATTGAGTGCACCGCAAAGTATACTCAGGACGCACGCCACGATGCCAGATAAGGTAACAGGCTCCAGCATCTGATTAGGAGCTGCAGGATAAAAGCAAACACTCGGAATCAAAAGGAACGCCACGCAGAAGGAAAGATGACATCCTGACAGATTTCCGTTCTGTTGTTCTGCATCAGGGCCGCCATTCTGAGAGCACAATGTGGCGTGAACATAATATGTCTTGAAATCAAACCAAGCTCTTGCTTCTTGGTTATACAGCAGATTTTAATGATCTATAAACATCTGAGGAAAATAAAAAAGACGCTGAAAGCAATGGTGTGATATTTAGATCATTACTGAAGCCTTCAACCGTGCCGCTAGTCAAGGAGAAGTAATCAGAAAAGAAAATATTTCCTCTAAATTACCAAACAAACAAACAAATAACAACAGTAACAATAAAAATAGAAGCAATATCAGCATACTTCATGTTCAGTGACAGCGAGGCTTTGGGTGGGGTTTACTACCTATGCCTTTATATTTGGAGGAGGTGCTGTGAGAGAAGCCATTGATGGAGCCCAGGTCCTCGGGGGAGAGCTGGTATGGGGGGCGGAGTTTGATCTCCGTCTGCATGTCGGCCAGGTTGATCTTAGTGGAGAGAGATCGGGGGCTGTTGTAGCGCTGCTTGGTCTTCTGAATGAAGTTGTCTAATGGAGACACCAGAGACACAAACATCAAACAAATGTACCGATTGCATAGAAACGTGACGTGTGCCTTGTCAACACAGCAAACAGATTTCAGAGTAACCAAAGACCCAATCGACTGGTGACACCAGGCTATGGTCTCATGGGATATTAGGTCCTCCCTCACTTCACTGAGTCATGCTGGCCCATCGCAGGTTAAAGTCAAACCCACATATGTTGCTGTCACTGAAACCCACGGCTCTGTGGATTTCAGCGGCCCTTGTATGTCGTGTTTGTGCTTCGTTCCACGCATCACAGCAGCCTGCCTGCCTGCCTGCCTCCCGGTGCCAGACAACATGGCTGCCTCGCTCGAAATGACAGCGTCGTATCACCTGCGCAGGTGGTCTGAGCTGCGAGAGAGTTACAACCCGGGGGGGAACTCACCAAACTCGATGAAGGAGTACGGCCGGACAGCGCCGCTAATCCGCTTGGTGTCGTAGGTGACAATGAACTCCCTCTGCAGCTCATCCAAGAAACAGAACGCCAGGACGTTGGGATAGTTTTCCGTGCAGACCATCAAGTAGCCCACTCCCAGAGAACTCGTGAAGCTGAGGAACAAACGCAAGAAGCACCAATCGCCCACCAACACACCAATCAATACAAACTGCTTTACGCTCCTGAATTTCAGTCATTTCATTCAAATCCAGTCCAGGTTTTGGTTCATCTGACTGTTCATGTGACCCATAAGTAAAAGCTTTTCTTTTCCTGCAGAAACTGGACCTGGAAGTATGATTATTGAGTATAAGATTGATGCTGTTTACTCCACTTGTTTTTGACATTTTCAAAAATGGCTTATACAGAGCTGACCATGTTGACAAGCACCACATATGGGAAAAAGACACCTGCCCCACTGCTTTGTAATTAGACAAGGTGGGAGAAATTGAACAACCCCCCCCCCCCTCACCCCCACCCCAGAGGGAGACCTTTCTGTAGCAATCTCTTTATCAATTACCAGTCGCAACATTTACTTTCCTTTTAAGCTCAGACAGGTTTGACAGCTACAGGAAACGGGACACAGTTTGTCACGGTGTCTCCACACATTAGCAGTCCCTCAGAGAGATGAAACAACTCCATGACTCAGACCCCAAGGGATTGGGGGGTGTTGCGCATTTCTGGAGTTTGCGGTGATGGATGGCAGAGGCACTCCGTGCCAGGCGTCCAGACAGCTGTCCCTGAGGCCCGTACAGCAGCCATATATCTGTGTTAGGCCCTGCCCAGCGAGAACTTTAATCTGGACTTGGATTAGCTTCTGATTTAAAAGATGTGCCCACACTCCATCTTACCCCATCTCAAGAAATTACGTTCATTTTTACAGTGACTTTTTTTTTTTTTTTGCAGAGGAGATATCAGGCCTAACTTTTGTTTTCCATTAAAACCAAAGACTTATAAGCTTATATGTCTTTTTATACTGTGAGAGGCTATTACAGAGTCAGACAACCTCCCTTCAACATAATAATGAAACAGTCTTGCAAACTGCTGAAAGCAGGGTGTTAATAAACCATATCACATAAAAGATTTGGTCACATTCCATAACACACTTGGATATTTTAGACAGCTAAAACTTATACTCAATCATGACTTCAGGGTACTTGTTATCCACTGATTCCCACAGTGGAAATAAACATTTAAAAGACTATACACAAACAGCAACACATTAACAAATCTAAAGATAACCATAAAGTTCCTATTTGTTTAGCTGCAAAATAACCTCAAAAATCATTTAGACTGTTGAACTTTGCAAAGTTTCATCCATCCACCCACTTTACCTCACAGAGACTTTCTGGCGGCGTGCAGAAATCACCCACTCTATAATAACCACTTACTTTATGTTGTATTGGCCAGTCTTGAGAGAGCAGCGGTCGGGAAACTGGCTGAGTTTTTTCGACAGGCTCTTCACGTGTTTCTTGGTCTCCTGCAGCCCTTTGTCCTGCTCGTAGTCAGTGGAGGCGGAGAGAGGCAGGCCATCCCTCACCCGCACCACTGAGGCAAACAGGACCATGGACATCTTACAGCACCACCCTGGGGGGTATGAGAGTGGAGGCAAATTAGGTCAACCCTGCCGCGGCCACCTCCAGCACAGACACAGCAGCAGTGCTGCACGCGATCACCAGAGACCAGAAAACCGCCCGACGACTCTCCGCTTTCATTGAGACGGGCAGTAAGGACGGACAGGCAGAAGTAAACGCTCTCAGAGAATAGTGTGCATGCTTAGATCTGTCGCCGTTGCTTCAGACATGCAGCCTGCTGTTTCGCGATAGCGAGCCAAAGTAGCCTGCGCTTCCAAAGTAGCAGCATTTCTAAAACAGAACATTGCAATCCTGCAGATTCTGGACTGACTCTCCGTCCCGCCTTCCTGTACTAAGGCCCAAGAGACCGAATGCTTGAGAGCATGTGTGTGAGAATCAGCTCCCACGGAGGAGAAGCAGCCAATGTTCTCTGCCATGTGTCTGACCTTTAGGCTCTACCTGTGAGAAAGGAAGTGATTCTTTTCTAATGTATTTATTGTGTACCTGAGGAAAAGCATTGTGTTTTCACTGCTCAGCTGCTATGCAGTTAAACGGTAAATGTTCGTGGCTATGCTTAGCCTCTCGAATGTTTGAGCTATAGTTCTTCTCTAAAATATTTACACTTTTTTTTTTAAAAGCACACATTTAGCTCATCTTCCATGCAGCACATTCCGCAAGGATTTTATTACTAAATTTATAATATATCTGTTATCAATCAGAAAGAGGAGACAACAATTCATAGAGACAGGCTCCAATAATCTTTAATCACCAAGTTATTGGGTCACATTAAAGACTATATGTATACAACTGATGAAATACTTACGTTGTGTACCTACCAACTACCTAACGTTTAAAAACGTTAAATCTATCCGCAACCCGGGACCTTCCGTATTTGAGAGGCAGGAAAGCTTTCAAACTTCAAAATGCTGTTAAGATTTAAAAAGTAACCAGCGCCATATATTGTGGCAAGACCAATGTGTCGAAAAACAAATCAGTACCCTGGATAGCAACTTCTGGTGTTCTCGCGACAACTATCGCCACACCCCCACCCCCGTGAGCCTTTTAACTACACTGTTAACTACCTTCCTTAGCTACATTAAAACTAAAAATGTGCCTCACATATGCATACAGGGGATTGCATTGGTAACGTTTAGCTGGCTGGCTACGTCCCACACTAAACCTCCGAGCTCGCACAATTTCATGACTAGCTATATTGCAAAAAAGAAAAAAAGGGATATTTAGCTACATAGCTAGCTAGTAAGGTATCTTATCCACCTACCAAAACAAGCCTTGTCTGCTGGCTATTCCCAAACGTTACTGGACTGTCTGTGTACGCAGTTAATGCTCAAATCACGCCAGACAGCAACCGTGGTGATGGTGTTGCTCAATCCGCGGCATAACGTTAGCTAGCTAACCTAGCCCACGCAGTTTAACTAACCGTCCACACAGCTACCTAATGCGAATCTCAAGGCCTGCCTGGCGTATGCGCACTTCGTACTTTGATGGAGGCTCTAATTCGCTCACTGGAAATGCTAACCTCAGTTAGCCGTTATGTCGGAAGGAGAGATATGCCACAGTTTCGTACAAACGGAAGGAGGCCTGTAAAAAACAACTCAAGAATTCAAAACAGCAAAGAAGCTAACCTTTTAAGAGGCATGTCTTGCATGAATGTAACTCAGTTTTGCGCTCGCAGTTGTCTGTAGCCGGACATTAGCATTTTACCTTCGTTTCTAGTTAAATTTCGAGATCTGTTGTGCTAGCTGTAGAGGACTACAACAAAACCATGGCAGCTGCAGAGTGTTTGCGTGGCTACACGAAATGCATTGTGGGTACAAGTAGAATAAGCTTCAGCAAGCAAAATAACATCGACATAGGGACAGCCAACGTTGCCCATTAGATCATGAAAAAAGTGAACCGTCAACGTTTCTTATACCTCATCCCTCGTCTTTGTTTTCCTTAACGATGGGAAATTAAACGCTCATAAAATCACTCCAAAATGGTAATTTGATAACGTTTTCTGCAAGATTAACAACTGTCAGTCATCGCCATCCCATACTCAAATACCCGAAAGAAGAAATCTTGAGGTCCCTTTAATAAAAAAAAACATTCATCAAAACCAAAAACCAATTAAAATATCTCCATCTGATGAACTACACATGCGATACCACTTACATGTGAAACTCAGCCTTGTGTTAAAGATACGTTGTCAGACAACACTCGTGAAGTTGCATCTGGAAAAACCCATTCATCCAAACCAATCTCTCTCTCTCTCTCTCTTAGTCGCTTTGGGCAGCAATGAACCCTGTTGTTTGCAAATTAAAGGAAAAAAAAAAAAAAAAAAATATATATATATATATATATATATATATATATATATATATATATATATATATATATATATATATATATATATATATATGGGTGTGTGAGTGGAGTGTGTGTGTGAGAGAGAGGAGAGATATTGTGTATTACCTTCAGTGAGGCCATGGTGCCTTAACAATAAGCTTTGTGTGGACACATTGTTTTTAAATTGCTTCAAGGTGGAAATGCCTGTAAAATGGCTCAGGCTGTATGATTTAGATCAAAGTGGAATCAAAGCAATTTGGTCAATATCATGTCATTACATTGATAAAAGAAACGACAGCCCTTATGCAACTAAGGCACATTTCTAGAAGATTAACTCCAGATCCTCTGTCATTTTCCCTCTTTCCTTCAGGCTGCCTTGTGGATGGCCCAAAATGGTAAATATGATCACCAAAGATATGTTCTTGGCAGTGTAAGGTGGTATTACTGTGGAGCTGTCTTTCACAGGGACAGAGGCTGAGAGGGACTACGCTCATCTGCAGTAGCATCTCATCTAGCATTGCTCCAAAAAAAAAAACCCATCCACTGAATGGTCACGTTTAGCTTCAGACACACAATCAAACATGAATGTGGCATCTATAATAAAAAAATAAACTGCAAGACCACTGTAAATGAAGGTGACAGGCTCAGATGTAAAATAACCTATACTTTTATCTCCTCCCAAACAAGGTGTGGGTTTATGTTTAAAGGAGGTGTATGTGGCTGGTTAAAAACGGAGCTTGGAGGGGGGTGGAGCTAGAAGGGGGTGGAGCATGGAAAGTGGGAGGGGCCTAACCTCACTGTTGTGCCTTCTGGAGGTATCCTGGGCTTAATTCGGTGAATCGCGGATGAACGCAGGAGTCCTCCTGATAAGCCCTGAGAACAGCTCGCAATGTGGTTTCTGAACTCAGAGTTGGGACCTGTGAAGATCTTATGGTTTGGCACATATTTCACAGCTGTGTATATCCTGTGTATAATTACAATTGCAAGGAGGTGCCAAACTTTCTGACTGTTGTTTGTATAATAAGGCAAGACAACCATTTCTGCTGAAGGACTAATGAGAGCGCATCACTCATGTCTCTGATTCTCTTATTCTCAGCCACCTCTCCCAGCATCTCTGTTTATGGAATATTATTAATTTTTATGTTACAGACAGAAAACAACATTCTGAAAAGGGCCCACCCATGGTCATGATGTAGTTTTAAAAAGTTTGGGTTGACACACCACTGCTTCTATCCAGCTATAAATACACAGTGATTTAAGTAACACTCTATAAACCTATAGACACTGAGAGAATATTCAAAAATAGCCAAAACACCAACTAGATCCAACTAGTTGCCAATATTTCTATAACAATAATTTTGCTATTTGTAGATATGAGATGCATTCTCCCTCTCTTAACACACGCACCCACATGCACAAATGAACAAAAAAAATCTGTTCCCATAGGTGGCAATTGAAGACAGCAGTCTGCACTCATTCTTGTGGCAGGCCGCCCTGTCTGGTTATGTAATACCCAGTCTGCCGGATTCTGACAATTCCTCACAGGAGTTTGAGGTTGTGGAGATGGAACCTACTTTTGTATCACCGGTGTCCAAGGGCACAGCCCAGTTAGGCGTACTGGAATGGAAAACCCTGGCCCTTAATGGGGCCTAATCCTGTTGCCGACACACCACAATGCTTTCTCAATTATCTGTCACTTTTCTCCTCTCGCACCCTTTGTGCCCAGTGTTAGCACAGGGCGTCCAGCTGAGAGAATAGCAGCCCATTCAGTCTCCTCCTCCATGTAATTTTGATGGAGTACATGCTAAAACTCTCTGTCCAAAGCATTAATCAGCCACTCGCAGCCCCCGGACATCACATGTATTTCACCAGTGAAACTTTCTCCATGGCAGCAGCACAATTGGCCAAAAATGACTCATGATTCTCATCCACGAACAGGCAAAATGATTTATGCAAGTTTCGGACCTTCATGTCCGACTTGAGTTTGTTGATTTGGCGCTAATGACGGCGCGGAAGACAATTTCAGAGAATAAATCATGAGAAGGTGACCTTACCTCTGGCATAAAGTGAAGACTGGTTTCCTGGTTACCCATCTCTTACAGCTGATCCTAAAGAAGTTGCATGTACACCAGGAGCACGACCGCGAGGAGAATAAAGTACAGATGAATTTAGACACACGGGGCAAATCTCCATTCTGGTACTGGAACAGAATGTACATTGTGTATGCATTGTGTGCATACGGCTACTTCCAGCATGATAAAGCATCATGTCACAAGCACCAGTCATCTAAAACTGGTTGCATCACCCTGACAGAGAGTTCAGTGGCTTCCCCAGACACCTGTTCTTCATCCTTTAGAGCACCTCTGGGATGTGGCAGTGCAGGAAACAGACAGTATCGACAGTAGTGACGTAATCATCTCTTCATCTTAACCAGGGCTGTACTGTAGAACCAGGGCTGTACTGTTTAGCCAGGGCTGTACTGTTGAACCAGGGCTGTACTGTTTAACCAGGGCTGCACTGTTTAACCAGGGCTGTACTGTTTAACCAGGGCTGCACTGTTGAACCAGGGCTGCACTGTTGAACCAGGGCTGTACTGTTGAACCAGGGCTGTACTGTTGAACCAGGGTGTACTGTTTAACCAGGGCTGCACTGTTTAACCAGGGCTGTACCGTTTAACCAGGGCTGTACCGTTTAACCAGGGCTGTACCGTTTAACCAGGGCTGCACTGTTTAACCAGGGCTGTACCGTTTAACCAGGGCTATACTGTTGAACCAGGGCTGTACTGTTGAACCAGGGTGTACTGTTGTACCAGGGCTGTACTGTTGAACCAGGGCTTTACTGTTGTACCAGGGCTGTACTGTTTAACCAGGGCTGTACTGTTGAACCAGGGAGGTACTGTTGTACCAGGGCTGTACTGTAGAACCAGGGCTGCACTGTTGAACCAGGGCTGCACTGTTGAACCAGGGCTGTACTGTTTAGCCAGGGCTTTACTGTTTAACCAGGGCTGTACTGTTTAACTGTTGATTTGCATCATCATGACCTGGTTTAGTGATAAAAATTGCAGAAAGTCCTGTAGGGATGAGGCAGCAGGGATTTATAAGGCAGATAAATCACAAACAAACAGTCTATAGGACAACAGCAAAAATGCTGGAGCTGGTTGCTTATTGCCTTCATAGGCAAGTGAATCTATTGTTGGTCAGCAACTGGATACGAGAAAATGGTCACTTCAAACTTCTTTCTGTTTAGAGTATGGAATCTATTCTGTTTCATTGCTGCATTGGTAATTCTACTTTGTCAAAAACAAACACTGAACTGGAAACAAAAACCAAGATTCCTAATATGTTCAGTCTATACAAAGAACACAGCTAAAATAATGTATGTTTTTTATTTTGCAATTTGCACATTCATGGGGCGGAAAACTGTACATACAGCTGGGAACGTAAATCAATAAAGGCAAAAGTGACTTCTTGGCATCAATGTGATAGGTCCCCACAATATAGAAACCTTTGGGATTAAGACAAAGTAGGATTTCCTTGAGAACAGAACACTACTTTGGAACAAATACCTCTGGACCACTAAATTACTACATTACACAGGACAAATATTTTGTAGTGAAGTTAGAACATATTTCTAAAGTTACCTTGATATTCTGACAAGATTTTCAGTGGTGCTTTTCACTTGTATGACAGGACCGGTGGTCATACAAGATGTCTTTATCTTCCCCTAACGGCAGCTAAAGTAAAACTGTCTGGATGATAACGGACCCAAAAATCGCGCTCCTGATCACACAGTTCCGATCCTGAAACCAAAATCATGTGCGTAGCAGACATCTTCAGTTTTCCGTAGCGCATTCAATTCCACCGGTTCTTTTTTTTTGCAACATAACAACTGAATCCTGTTAACGCGTTTTTGTGCCAGCTCGCAAAGACGAATGTAAACATTTCAGAAGTCAGTGGTGCAAGCTCTGAATACAAAGCTGATGCTAATTACAATGCTGGCCATGCTAGCTCCCTTTAATTGTATTTCGCTTTCCCTGAAAACTTTATTCATAATGAAAAGAATCAAAAGTGTTGGATAAAAAAAAGAGCTCTGCTGCAGATAAGCCTATTAAATATGTATGTCGTCTTGAGTTTTTACCACGGTAAGATAATGGTTCTGGTGTCAGTAAGAGTGCTCAGGTCTACTAGAGTGCCTCTTGCACCTCCAGGCCCACATTAAACGTACCATTCTGATGACTAAACATTTTTTCCCCTGTCCCCTCATTAACAGCAGTCTATCCAATTAAAACTTAAAGCACAGGATGAATATTACATGACGATAACAAGGGTGAGAGGATGTGAAGGTTTAAGATGCTATTTGAGCTTTGTAAACTATTCAGATGGTCCAAACTCTCCTAAGTGGTTATGATGACCACAGGGGTTATGTCCCAGTCTGCTGTCAGGGCACGCCATGTTTATAGCAACAATTCACATGTGAAAGGGGAAAATACTAGAACACTTATATTAACCTGAATGCCCCCCCCCACCCCCCAATATAAATACATACCTGGTGAGACAAAAAATGTGTAATTATGGTTCTTATTGTTAACAATACCTTGAGTAGTCCCAGTTGGTATGGGATTGGAATTTCATAAGGTGGGGTTTTCAGGGGGGGGTCAAGACCAAAAATACAAGCCTTCTTGATTCTTTACCTGTGTTCTTTAAACACTGCTTACACTGATAATGACAGCTGTTCAGTATATAAGTATGTAAGTATTACCACGAAGCAGCTAGACTAAGCTTCGTATGTGGTCAGTACTGGAGTTTCACTTTTGTTTTAGAGCTCTTAGTGATTTGCGACATAGTAGACATGTATGGAGGAGCTGAAATGTCTGAAATTGATCAGCATTAACAAAAAAATCAACTGAAGTAACTGTTGGAACCCAGGTCATCATGAACAGCTAAACTATACTTTTTTGGCATTTTCCAGTTTTGTTTAGTATTTTATTCGGCCACAGCTGACAACACAACACATCAAGACCAGGAATACAGAAGCCCGACAACCTCAAAATACAATTTATAAGCTCTGCTGTATTTTGGTTCCAGCAATGTACTGATCCAGCCTCAGGTGCACAGCACCACTAGGATTACATGTCTTCACACGCACAAGGCCACATATTTGAGCCCACGTGTGCCTTTAATCTCCTGTTGTCTTTCTGAAGACCAAGACGACAAATAACTTTTTTTTTCTTTCTGTAAAAAAATATCTGAAGATGTAATTGTACATGGACGGCTCCACTTCACAAGATGTGTTTTGGCAAACGTGGAGACTGGTGAAGGTTTGGGTGCCTTATACAGGAGCGGCGGGCTGAGGTGTCCACACAGAAGCCACCCATCATGAAGATCCAGGGGGTGAGTGTGCAGTATTGCATAGATTTAAAACGTAGTTTCGTTAACTGCGGTCACAGTATCTGGGAGCAATTATCCTCGTCACAAAATTTTTATGAAGAAAACAAAGCAAAGTCTCAAGTGGTCTCACGGTTGTACATTGGTATTACAAACATAAGGGCACGTCTGAATAAAAAAAGATCCCCCTTTTACGCTGAGGAGTTCAAGTGTGTGCCATCAGTGCTAGAAGGTCCCTGCCCAGGTCACAGTGCAATGACAGGCTCCGCCCATGTTATGGCCACACCCGCACACTTAGAGCTCCTCCTTTCGCTTTCCCACCTTCTCTTGGTCCCTTCCTCGAAGGGTTCTCATGAAACCAGTGAAGCCAGCCTCCTGCAAAGGGTTCGTAGAGACAAACGAATGGAAAAAAGTATAACAGTGCTCTATTCAGTTGGATCATGTGTAAACGTGTCTGACGCGATCAACATTTGCACTTCTTCAATCTTGGTAGGACTCACCCCTCTCTCTCCATTGTATTTCTCAACGAACTTGCCGTAATTGTAGTAGTTAAAGGTCGGGTAGCCTTCCACGCCTTCCTGCTTACACAGCTCATGGTTCTGTCCTTTGGTGCAGTCCACGGCTGCGTACGCAATCTGCAAGGTGACACGAAGAGAGTGAAGTGTGAAACTAAGTGAAGCCTGTAAACAATGTCCCTTCTCCCTTCTTACCATCCATCCCCAGGTACTGCCAGACAACTTTCTGAATTAAGCACAGGAAGGTAACCCTTATTTGCAAAAGGTTACACAGCACCTGCATGTAAAGTGCAGCCACTGTGGTGAGGCATTGAGCTGTCTGCTCACGGTTCGACTGTTTATTCTCCTAAGGCCCCTGATAAGATGCAAGGGATCAGGAGATGATTTACTCTCCACATGGAGAGTGGACAGATCCACCAATCACACACGTGGGCATGTGGCAAAGACACTGATATCGCAAGGCAGATTGGGTAATGCTGTAAATTCCCCTCAAGTTAATTCGTGGCGAAAACTAAGCAGGTGTTTCGAATTTTCTCCTCAAATCCAACAAAACTGTCGAGTCCAACAACTGTAAGAGTCCAAGCGCTTTAATTTACGCATGGTGTAAAATGGAAACATCTAAAGGGTCACTTCTTTCTGCATCCAAAACTTAGCTTGTTGATGTTTTCTCTAAGGTTTAAAAACCAGCATTTCTAGTTATGGCATGGGGAGGGGGTGACGATCACTACAAGCAGAAAAGCAAATGAGTTGGCATGTTTATAACAATTACGCAAGGCAAGTTTGTTCTGTGTAGCACTAATAAGTGTGAAGTACAAATTAGTAAAATACCAGCTGACAAATAACAGCTATGTGCCCTCTGTTTTAGAAAAAAAAAACATTTCACAATACAATGATGCATTTTGCTCTTGTCACCATTTGAAAGTTGTAGCCAGTCAGTCATGAATGACAACGGAGAGGACGCCCGCGGCCCAGCTATTAAACGTTTGTAGTCATAGCAACTGAATGTGAATGACTGCATCATCACAGTGCAGTTCCATCTTAACAACACAAACTGATCTGGCGAAATTATGTGCATATTCCAAATCAGAGACGTAAACATCTAAAAGACGTTGATTAGATTACAATTTTTGGAGGTCCTTTGGAGTTCATTTGAGGCCCTATAGATTTCAGTACAGCCGAAATGGAAAGTCAAGCTTCCATATATTCACAGGTCCAGCTCGATATCCATGTACAGATCTAGGTCATGCAGGGCAGTGGGACATTAAAGGTGAAATACACACACCGGCCACTTTATTAAGTACACCTTGCTAGTCTCGGGTTGGACCCCCTTTTGCCTTCAGAACTGCCTTATTCCTTCGTTGTATAGATTCAACAAGGTACTGGAAACATTCCTAAGAGAGTCTGGTCCATATTGACATGATAGCATCACGCATTTGCTGCAGATTTGTCGGCTGCACATCCGTGATGTGAATCTCCCGTCCCACCACAACCCAAAGGTGCTCTATTGGATTGAGATCTGGTGACTGTGGAGGCAATTCGAGTACAGTGAACTCATTGTCGTGTTCATGAAACCAGTCTGAGATGATTCGCGCTTTATGACATGGCGCATATCCCTGCTGGAAGTAGCCATCAGAAGATGGGTACACTGGTCATAAAGGGATGGACATGGTCAGCAACAATACTCAGGTAGGCTGTGGCGCTGACACGATGCTCAATTGGTACTAATGGGGCCAAAGTGTGCCAGGAAAATATCCATTGCACCACAACCACCAGCCTGAACTGTTGATACAAGGCAGGATGGATCCATACTTTCATGTTGTTGACACCAAATTCTGACCCTACCATCCGAATGTCGCAGCAGAAATCGAAACTCATCAGACAGTTTTTCCAATCTTCTATTGTCCAATTTTGGTGAGCCTGTGAGAAATGTAGCCTCAGTTTCCTGTTCATAGCTGACAGGAGTGCCACCCGGTGTGGTCTTCTGCTGCTGTAGCCCATCCGCCTCAAGGTTGCAAGGTTGTGCGTTCAGAGATGCTCTTCCTGCCTCGGATGTAACGACTGGTTATTTGAGTTACTGTTGCCGTTCTATCAGCTCGAACCAGTCTGGCCATTTTCCTCTGACCTCTGGCATCAACAAGGCTTTTGCCAACTACACTTGCTCATGGCCTTGTACTGGCTTCAGCACTGAGAGGATGGGGTCAGTGGTAGGGTCAGTGGTAGGGTCAGACTCTAAGAAGAGAGATTCTGGCAGTGGTTTTGATCAGATTTTTCTGGTTAGGGAGCCACTAACGAATAATCCTGGAATCCACTTCAGGTACTAATTAGCGGCCTTAAGAAAACGAACAATCGAGGCTCACACAGGTAATTAACTAGCTTGATGTACATGACTAAATATGCAGCAGACTCATTACTACAGCAACAAAAAAAGCTTTTGAAAGAGCTAAGCCACCGATGTCTTTGTATTTTCCTCATATTCACATCAGTTGGTAGGGGATTAAAAAGGCTGGGCCCAGACAAAGCCTTCCTTGTCGACTTTCAACGTTTCCCCTCAGATTTAACGATGGTGCACTATGTCAGCAGAGCCCCGCTAACCGACAGATCTTCACTGAGCACAGAGGGTCTGGATTATGAACTGGGAGAACGGAAAGCCAGGCCTTGGCAACCGGCAGGACGCTCACCGCATGTACCAGAGCGGCACGGTTCTAGAGCAACACGGGCAGCACGGACATGAAGGCTGGAATCCGGCAGCAAACAAAGAGGAAGTGTTATAAGGGGCAGCAGAGCTGCAATGGACTTCCACACAGCCTGGCTTGATTGAATTAAGTGCGATTAATTAAAGGCAATTCCTCCGCGAATATGAGGGACTCTCCCGGCTCTCCATCAGAGGCTTTAGCCCTGTTGTACCAATCCAGGCCTGAAATGCTCTTGGCACGACTCCACCCCCTCATGACTCCACCCCCTCATGACTCCACCCCCAAGGAAGTGCGTGCCAAAGAGAAGGATCAGCAGACACACAGTAACCCCCCCACAGGTTACTTCAGCTAGCAGACATATAATGGATTCAAGAAATCAAAATATTGATTTAAACTTAACTGCTGTTCAATATCAGAGCACCAGTAGATGGAGCTTTTAGTACACAATTTCTGAACAGTGTCTCAGACCTTCAGATGAACACTGCGTATAATCTGCTTTTCAAAGGCTCACGGAATCAGACAGAGCCGGCAGGGCGTTCACTGGGAACGAAGGTTAAAGCAACCAGCTCTACTGCATCCTTGGCAAGATGAATTTCCAAATTCCGTTCATTTGAATAACGATCACGTGCACATGCAAACGTGAGAGCTAGTGGAAGATTAAGGACGGCTGACGTTACGCGTGGTGCACCTAAGCCATTTGCAAACAACAATTCAGCCTCTCGGTTTCGTGGCCAGTGATGAACGTCTGCAGTCGGGGGAAGACAAATGAAATGTTCTCTGAGGGCTTTTGAAGCCGAATCCTCTCCGTTCTCCCAGACACCGGAGGGTATCTGCCAAGGAGCCTGAGAGAGCTAAAGTGTCAAAGAGAAGCAGGAACCAGAGTGTGGTGATCAATGCCAACATGTGAATGAGGTAGAAGACTTGGGGGGAGGGGGGTGAAGAAAGTGGCAGAGCCTGAACAGAAATAAGACTGATTAACAGCAGATGTTCATTTAGCATATGTAGGAAGACACAGACGGCTGCATTTTTGCAGCGAGGGTTAAAATTATATACCAGAAATGCGATGGCAAGGGACGTCAAGAGAAGAAGAGTCTGCGAGAGTGTAGACCTTGAGAAAGTTCTGGAGATTAGGCGTGATTAAAGAGCGAGGGTGTATGAAGGTGGCGCCTGACGAAAGGAGGTTGATTATGGCAGAGAGAGCCGGAAGGTCGAGCATCACAGCTTGTGGCTCACTGTGGCTGGGGGAGGCTCACTGTGGCAGGGGGAGGCTCACTGTGGCAGGGGGAGGCTCACTGTGGCTGGGGGAGGCTCTCTGTGGCTGGGGGAGAGGCTCACTGTGGCTGGGGGAGAGGCTCACTGTGGCTGGGGGAGAGGCTCACTGTGGCTGGGGGAGAGGCTCACTGTGGCTGGGGGAGAGGCTCACTGTGGCTGGGGAGAGGCTCACTGTGGCTGGGGGTTAGGCTCACTGTGGCTGGGGGTTAGGCTCACTGTGGCAGGGGGTTAGGCTCACTGTGGCAGGGGGTTAGGCTCACTGTGGCAGGGGGAGGCTCTCTGTGGCTGGGGGAGGCTCTCTGTGGCTGAGGGAGGCTCACTGTGGCTGGGGGAGGCTCTCTGTGGCTGGGGGAGGCTCTCTGTGACAGGGGGAGGCTCTCTGTGGTTGGGGGAGGCGCTCACTGTGGCTGGGGGAGAGGCTCACTGTGGCTGGGGGAGAGGCTCACTGTGGCTGGGGGAGAGGCTCACTGTGGCTGGGGGAGAGGCTCACTGTGGCTGGGGGAGGCTCACTGTGGCTGGAGGAGGCTCACTGTGGTTGGGGGAGGCTCACTGTGGTTGGGGGAGGCTCACTGTGGCTGGGGGAGGCTCACTGTGGCTGGGGGAGGCTCCTCTGACAGGGTTCAGGCTTACCTTACGGTCCTCTTTAAAAAGCTCGGCAGCGGTCATGAAGTGGGGGACAGCGTTCTTGCAGTGCGGGCACCCTGGGGAGGAGAAGCTCAGTGTCATTCACTTCATACCACATTGTACTAGGTCCAGGGTTCAAAGCAAAGCATGAGGCATCCCTGCCATACGCAGAAGGCCATAATCCCTATCAAAGAAGGCCATAACTATCAAAGGCTGATCCCACAACACAAGGAAGGGCAGTGAGTGAGTACAGAAAAGGGGGCGTAACCACACCCACCCACCCACACCCATCCATCTATCCATCCACCCATCCCCAGCCCTATGCCCATACCTATACACCTATATCTACACCCAGTCATGGTCCATCTATGAAAAAATTACATGGCATTAGGGATGGCTCACTTCATTTTTACAGCGAGTCATAAATTCCTTTATTGCCCTCCAGATGAAACCATTCTGGTGCCTCTCTGGCAGATTTATATGTTTGTGGCCTGTGGATCCTCCATAGCAGGTGACCAGCTGGGCCCAAAGAGCCCCAATCCCATTAGCCTGATGTGTTCTAACTAGCTTTTTTTGTTTGTTTTTATTGCTCTCCCTCTTGAAAGAGGCCTGAATATTAATACAAAAAATTACAAAACATTTAGGCAAAACAGCCCAGCAACTGGGCCTAAGAAAAAGCTTCAGGATAAAGCAGGCCTATTAAGTCCTCCATTGTCCTAGCATGCCTTGTTTGATGTTAGCAACCGCTGTAATTTAAGTTTGAACTACGGAGCACAGCTTCAGATGCTGATGGTTTTTATAAAGGCACCTGGATTGACGGTAATGGGGCTTGGGCTTCCGCAACAAAGGTGCGTGTGTGTGAGCAGCACGGACCCTTTCAGACGCGCGGGAGCCATTAGGAATAATGGAGCATAACGCTGCTGACCCTCTCGTTAGCCCTCGCGGGCATTACCCTGGAAGCAGAGGGGCTGGGCGGGCGTCCAGCGCCACGTCGGCAGAGGCCGACGCCTCGCCCGTCTCGCCCGCCGTCTGCTCCCAGATCCGGAGGGCCGAGACTAAATTCCGCCTTCGTCTGCGCGGCGCTAAGCCGTCCTACGCTCACACGCGAGATGCGATTCGAGAAACGCAGCACGTCTGGCCAGCGCGCTCACTCTCAAAGTCAGGAGATCCTTGTTGTTTTTTTTTTTTTTTTTTAAAGTGTGTCTTCGGGTCCTAGCTGATGTGAAGCACCCGGTGGAGCAGAGCAACGGTGTCTCTTGGATACAGAACGGAGAAAAGAGCCAGGCCCTCGTTTGTCAAGAGTACCCCGTGATAAGACCTTCTCAACATCTTTATCTTCCACTCTGCCAGCTCCTCACAACCGCGCAGTCAAACAGAAAGCAGTGGCCGTCATTAGCATGCGGAGCGTCGAGAGCAGATGTGCGTTAAGTACGCTAATTCATTAGAACACAGCAGCAGTGACGATGATTCAAATAACCTCAATAATCATTTCAGTCACCAACCATCTAAATGACAGCAATTTGTCTTGCAGATTCTACACACACATAGCTGTAAATAGTAATTAGCTATTATTGAAATAAGTTGTTGCAATATTCCATTCGGGTTTAAAAGGTTAATAGTATTGTACAACAATAACAGGCACAATGTGAAATTATATAATACGCTGGAAAAATGACCTGGACTCAGTACAGTCTTTGCGTATTGTTACAATGTTAATCAGGTTAGCTAAAAGGTGCATTAAAGGGCCACCAAGGAGGTGAAAGGCTCTCGTTTGGATACTGCTCATTATTTAAGGCAAAATGCAGTTCCAGTGCAAGAAGGAAATATTTTAGCAGGAGACATTCTGCTAGGTCATTTTCAGAGAGGCGCTTTTTGTAACAATTACCACATTATCTGAGGGCATCACGGTGTTTAACTGAAGTGTGATTATACGGGTCCTTTACCAGACACACGCTACACTTGCGCGAGTCAGTTAGAAGGAACAAAAGCAATGAGTTGTTTTGGCGTTTGGAGGTCTTCTGGTAAACGAATCTAGCGCTCTCTGACTACTTCAGCGTGAAGGTTTTGAAGCCTCTATCTGCAGGTCTCTTTTAATGTAACACGGCCACACTGTGAACTCAACAAGCCTGTGGTACACAGCAGGACGGGACGGAAGTCCTGAAGTCCAGACCTTTAGAGGATGTTACTCCCGAACACTACGCCTCTCTTCATCGTTTTTACTTCAAACAGCAAGTTTTATACATAAACATGAGATTAAAATGCTTCTGATGGTGCCCGCCGTCCTGTGTTTAGAGGCAGAGCACTTACATGGAGCATAGAACATGACCAGGGCGTGTTTCTTCTTCTTCAGGGCCTCCCTGAAGTCCTCGGCCCCCAGGTGACTTACGCTGGATGGCTTCTCCTCCCATGACTGCTCTGGAGGAGGCGGGGCCTGTGGGCTGAGAGCAGACGAGACTGTGAGCAGTGCTGAAACCAGCCCAGACACTTAACGAGGCAGTCAGACACTTAACGAGGCAGTCAGACACTTAACGAGGCAGTCACATGCAGCACGAGTGTTGCGCCGGGGTCTCCACGTAGAGACGCTGTGGATGCGGCAAACACTGTAATACTTTCACATGCTTCCTGTGGAAAATAGCTTGATACACACTAAACCAAACCTGACATGATCTGAATAACACACAGTGGGAGTAAACAATACAGACGTAAACACAAACAGGGCTGCAGCGGCACGAAACGTTTGACAAACAGAACTAAACTTGGTGAGAAAACAGGTGGAACAGCAGCCATATATTTAGCAGCCGGGGGCCCTGGCCCTACATCTCCGGGGCCCGAGAACTGTGTGAAAGCTGGGTTGAAATCCTTCCTGCCCTGGAGGTCAGTGAAGGCACGTCAGCTGGCTGACCGTGGCCAATCGCTTCGCAGTATGCCCTGGCTCACGAGAGGCCCGCCACGACTGTCGGAGAGTCGCCCGAAAGACGCACCTACAGCTACAGGGTCAGAGCTGGACCCAGACGTCCATTATGGCCCCTGCAGTGAAACAGACCGTCCTGCAGGAAAATCAGAACAGTATCATTTTCACCATTTTTTTTTTTTTTTTGCATCTAAGCAGTTGGCATTTCTGCACCCAGGAGTCAGGAGAACCGCGCCGACGTCTCCCGCAGGTCCCGCGGTGAACTGGCCCAGAAATGTCCGGGGGTGGAAAGAGGGGCCAAGGGTCACGTGTTTGTTCACCTGAACGCGCACACAGCCGCCGGCACAAACCCAGAGCAGCGGTAAGGAGCAGAGCCCACAGAAGATGGACTGCACTTCCCCTGGTTTCTCTCCCTGGGATATTTACTGAGCAATTTTACTGCCTTGGAAAGAGGAAGGTAAACACAGCTGACACTGAAAAGCTGGTCGTATTCATTTCTGTGTAACCCAGCAGATACATGCACATCTCTGCACAAGCAGTGGCTTTCGGCAGCACTCAAGAGTGTGTGTGTGTGTGTGTGTGTGTGTGTGTGCACGGAGGAGCTGTGGTATGGGAGCTGTGAAAAGACCAGTGTGACTGTAGAAATAGTCCAAATGATGACTCATAACTTTGTTATGGTACATGCTATTAGCGAGATCGTAGTCTGTCAGTCAGTGGGGGGGGGGGGTTAAAGGAAACATATCCAAGGCCAGTGAGGGGAGCGTGGGGGGGGACTCACTTCTGCAGCCACTCGATGATCTGGTCTTTGGTGCGGAGCTGCTGCAGGGTGTACTTGTCCTCGCCTTGTTCAAAGTACTTCACAGTGGGGAAGCTGGAGATGCGAAAGCGCTCGGCCACTGACTTATGGATGGTGGCATCTACTGCTGCCAGCACACCTGGACTCTGACCATGTGTACACACACACACACACACACACACACACACACACATATACACACACACACACACACACACACACATATACACACGCGCACACATGCACATACACACACACACACACACGCACACAAAAGAACATGCCATAAGAAGCATTATATTTGGAAGTAGCTTTTCAGATATTTTTAATAGTATAAGCAAAAAACATGACTTTGCAGGAAAGAAAGTGCCAAGAAACAAAGTCATTTCCAAATAACTCAGCATGTTCCACAGAACGAATGTGAATGGCTTTGTTTCATAATAATGTACTACTCTCTTTAAATGAACTTTGAGTGGAACAGTAACTCTAAAAAGGAGGGAACCTCATTTCAAGCCTCATTTTGCTTTAGGGAACAAATCACTTTCAACGACCTTCCAGCCACTCGGCACCTTACTATGGGTTTAGAGCGTGTCCACTGATCAGTGGGGCTTCATTAGAATTGCAGATTTGCGCTAATTTGAGAACAAAGCGAAGTGCCGTTTAAATATCGATCACGTCGTGCGGTCGAAGGGCCGTGATGTGTAAGCCGCGGCCGAGCGAGACCCCGCCCCCTCTGCCTTCAGCAGGAGACGAGCAGCTGACACTCCGGCTCGCGTCGCTAAAGCGCGTGTCGAGCCATCACGCGTGTCGAGCTATCACGCGGCCTCGGCGTGACGTCTGCCGTGCTGGGAAGTGGCATATTTGCATGTTAATTGCGGGAGGTGATTCATGCATCACAACAGATGCAGCAGCATCCCAACCGACACCGAGACGCGAGTGACCCCGAGGGTGGCAGTCAGCTGAGCTCCTGAGAGGTGGATTTAAACCCAACATGCTTATTTACACCTTCTGTTCGTACCTCACAAAAAAAAAAAAAAAAAAAAAAAAAAATAAAAGTCTCGGCTGTGTTGACGGGTAGCGCAACGACGAGTCTTGGGGTCGTGGCGGAAAAACCGAGGATGCAGTCGTGAGGTAACGAACCCGGTGACCCCTCGGGACCCCTCACGACCTCTGAGCTCCCTTAGGACCGTCACTGACTGTAGAGCCGCACCTGGACACAGAATGCACACGCACATGCGCGTGCGAAAGACGTGCAGAGCATTGCACGCGGAGAGGAAAAGAAACGCACCTCGCTGCAACGCAGGACATCTAGAAGACACGGCATTCACAAAACGCCACTGCTGGAATGTTTTTGGGTTTTTGCACGCACGCTTAAATGCCGCTCGGAGACGCTTGGAGAAAGGCAGCGAGTACAGGGGCCGATCTTCCTTCTCCAGATGAATGCACGGCCACGCGTGAGAAAAATAAGTGAGCTCATCTCTCTCCGGGGAGAGGAGGGCGTAGGGACCGTGCGTGCGTGCTGCATTAGGTAATGCGCAGGCCTCGGCGGAGGGACGGGAGTCATGTTGGACGGCGCCGAGCTAAAGTCCCGCGGGGATGGTGTGCGCGAGGGGCGGGGGAGATGACCGATCCGGTCCTGGCGAACTGAAGCGCGGCTCTGGAGAGGATCGCAGGCCTACTGGATGCATCCGGCTAATCAGAAGCACATTCCCCTTCGCATGCACACACGCAGAAGGCTCGGCCAAAGGAGGATGTTCTGGGACGGCAGTCACATGGTGTAATGCTTTGGGGGTTTTTGGAAAAACAACACAAAAACACAAAACAGGCCACGCGTGTGAGCGTGACAGGGGACTGTGGAGAACGCGCCATTTCGATCTGCGCGATTGTAGATTAAAAAACGAGATCGTCTGAACTTCTGAACTATACCAACTGCTTTTCCCCCCTTTTCTTAAGGTTTATCCCTCAAAGCCACAGATTTGCGCTTGGAATCGTTTCATTAAGAGGGCACATGCAGTCATACAGTGTTCTCACACGCATGTGCACACACACACACACACAACCCACACACACACACGCACCCCCCACACACACACAAACACCCCACACACACCCACAGCAGGTCAGAATGGCAGTAAGACAGACTGTCCCACCAGCCTGCCGGGTGCTGCTTCGAGAGCTGAAGCGCTGGAAGACTCACATTGGGATCCTCGTTGAGAACTTCAGCAGCGGAGTCGTACTCGGGCTTCATCTTCTTGCAGTGACCGCACCCTGCAGGAGAACGCACAGAGCCCAGTGAGTGCGACCCGCGACCCGACCCGACCCGGCGCAGCTTAAACACCCTCAACACGACTCACCGCTGGTCCCTCAGACCCCGCTACACACACAGCATACACAAGCAAAAAGAAAAGGGTATATTTGTGGAACAAAGAAAACTCCTTTGGGAAAGGGCCCGAATATGGAAATGTGTGTTTACACTAGGACTGCACAATATGGAGAAAAAACTGAGATTATATTGCTAAATATTGATGCCATATGCTTTGCAAAGTATTAAAAACAAAGTAGAAATCCCTTGGTGTGACATGATTAAGGGTCGAAGTGCATTATTCTTTGCCAACGTTATTTACATTTGTGGCATATGGTAGTCATTAAGAGGCCCATATCTTACATTTTTCTTTTATTTTAAATTTGTACTTGATGTTCACTTACAATGTTTGTAGGGCCTTCTGTTCTAAAAGCAGTTCGTTTTTATGCTTTTTCCCAAGCTCTTTGAGAACGCCTTCGAATTAAGGGAGCAGATACTGCGCCTTTAAGACAGATATATGATAAATGAGTTCTGTTCTGATTGGCTGACCTGCACTGTGCCTCATTCAAAAAAGCACTCAGCATAGATTCCATATATGGACTGTACAAACTGAGGGAGTGAACAGTGTGTTTTCAAACTTTACCGATATTTACATATTGCTTCAAAACTCTTCGACTTTCAATAAAGGAAAGGAAACTGAGGTGTCCCTGATAGTGCCCGTTTAAAACAGCAGAGACAGCTTCTGGATGTCTGGATGCTCAGGTCAAAGAGATACGCCGCTGTTTGTCACTTCATTTGCATGTTAAACCCTTCTGCAATATCAACAGTTTACTGATATATTGATTAACAAGCAATGTCATGTTTTTGGATACAATCTTCCGCCATCATACTTCACTGTGGAGTTTCTACAGATGGGTCCAGTTATTTTTCCTCCACATTTTTGCTGTATCCCCGAACCCTCTGTCCCTGAACCAAGTTCTCATAACGAGTCATGGAAACGTAGAGGTAATGGGAGTGATTTACCCCGCACCACGGGTGTGTGTTGTATACCCATGCCTGAGTGCACTGCATACGATATATATTCAGGCTGATGGTTAAAGGCAATATAAAACAGTACTGAGTGCCAGTCTGTACGTGTTCAGTGAGTCGAAGAGAACAAATACGTACATTTACATGCTTAATAAACGCTCGCGATGTCGCTGAGTTGAATAATAATCGCAGGAAACTGCAGTTGGATTTTTCCGTTTGTAGGATTATTGCTCAAGATTCTTAAAAAG